>JAHPZR010005082.1:0-27996 GCA_019787425.1 Platygyra sinensis
TTTATTTCAGTGTTTTTTGGATAAAAAAGAAACTTGACATTATTGACACATCTTATCTCAACAACGAAATATTTCTCTCCTGTTCAAAGACTTCAAAATTATTCAAAAAAACCATGCAAGAAATTCTGATCATACCAGAAAAAAATTAATCGCAGAGATCACAGCCAAGTTCCCTTACTCGTTCATTTATATTCTGTACAGTGTTTCCTTAATGTGTGTTTCGTGTTTTACAAGAAAGTCCTTAACACCATTTAAACGAAACTCTGCCTTCGACTTCGCCATATTTGAAAAAACACAATATCAGGCTATTAAAAGAGCGATTTATTTCTGGTACTAGCAACTCGAGGAAGCGCTTCACAGTGAGAAAATGCCATAGCTTGAACCGAAATGTGTTTAAAACTGAACCCATGCTGTCCAATTTTAAATGCTGGTTCGCTAATTGTGTTTATTTTCTCAAAATACCCTGTTGAGTCTGTTGTACTATCTTCAGACTGTTCAGTATTATCAGATATATATTGGTCGCATTGATTGTCACGCAACAACTTGACTCGGTCCACCACTGTTTATCGAGACAAACAAAATTGGAATGAGTGTTGTATGGTGACCAAAAGAGATTACTGACCAAGAAAATCAAGTCCGCAAGGTTATAAAGAAAAACTTCTTGATCTTCTTGACGTTTCCGCCTATATTACTTCTGCCATTTTATTATTTGCTTGTTTGTTGTATCCAAGGTTTATTTTTAGTGTTAAAATATCCAATACACCAAATCAAGCTCGCCACTCACACGATAAACACGACAAACGATATTAGACACACTACAACAAAAACATTTGATTTTTCCCATGCCATTTTTAGAAGCTAACAGAAAAACTTGTGGCAAAATAGGACGATTAGTGAATCAGCCACAAACATTGGAATTAAGACAAATGTCAACTTTCTGCACTTGATTTGCTTGGATTTGCGGTCAAGATCACGGACATGTGAAGATTATTTCATCGTGTGCTGTGGACGAGTTTGTTTGAGAAGCCATATTAAGCAGTCCAGACTATATAAGAATGTCTAATAACGATATCAAACACCGTGAATTCCTTGAAGAAAAATTACACGGCCAAGCTTCGTGTTTCCCATCTCTCATTTTTCACTGAGTTTTTGCAGACGAATTATCTGCAATTCACATACTCACACGGAAACTGCCCTCGTACAAAGCTGATTGTTTTTAAAAAAATCGTGACAGAAACGTTCTCTCATGCCGGCCTGGAGGCTTACAGAAACTATAATCCATAAAATCCGTTCCGCCGCTTCCGGTTGTAAGGCGCGGTGGAATCCCTGATCCCCGTCCCAACGCACACACGAACTTTCAGCTTCGCTAGAAATAAAGGCGAATTCTCATGATCCGGAGAGTTAGATGTAGTTGTGTACCTTTTCTTAAAGAATGTTTATTTGTTTATATTTTTGTATTTAAATTAAATGGACTAAAAAGCGCTTTCTTATCTAGAAACCCTAGTCCATGACACACACTTAACCAGTTTATATAACAAAAAGAATTTCAGGGAAATTTAGAAAATCATACACTGAGGCCGCAGCTAGCAAACTTTGTGTACAATTCTCAACTGTTCGGCAAATTCCCCGAGGGTTTACTGGATTCTCTAAATACTTGATACAGATTTAACACGCGTGAATCAATAAAACGCACTTTTATTTGTAGTGATCACTGTAGTGATTATAGAAACACTCTAGAGCCTGCAGGTCTTAACAAATGCGATGAAATGTAACTTTATCAGCTGTTATCCTGATCCTTGTTAGTAGCTTGTAACATTATTTCATTTTCAAGTTATCCTGTTAGTGGCTCTGACACATCACGTAACATTTCGTGTAATTTCAGAATAAAAATACCATGCGAGTTCGCGATGCAGCTACGCCCTTTTTACACGTTGTTTGACCAGTCCTTTAGAAAAGTACTACTATAATGTAGAGAGTTTAATCAAACAAAGTTATTGTAGCGGTATCAAAATCTTAAGAAGTTGTATTACAACACACTAGCGAAGCCTCGCTATCAATGCGTGCTTTTGCATCATAATCCCGGGTGGGGGGAGACTCCCAAGTGAAATGCCGGGGATGCCCGTTGTGTAAATTACGGATTTTGGCCAGTTACTTAGGGTGTGCAGCCCAAAAGGCCACTATTTTGGCTGTCAAGGCATCTGTTATAGTTACTTTCGAATAAATAATAAGAAAAAGCTCTTTGTCTAATTGAAAGCGGTATCTTTTAGTGCTCAAATAAAGCTGGAACCACGCCCAGAATGGGAGTCCCCCGGCCGGGAGCATAAAACACTCATAGAGCAAGCAAAGCTAAGTTTGCTTCCCTGTTTCCATTAGCAACGATATAGGATAATTGATTCATGCTTTTAGCAGTGCAGTATCGAGTTATGAAGCCCCTTTGCGAAGTTTGTAGAGCACTCAACAAGCTATAGAGTTGCTCTCGGCTGCGCCTTCTTACGCTCTGTCGTGATCTCTAAACTTTCATTTCACTATCATTATTATAATTAATTTTTTTTATAATTTAGTAACATCTAAACCTGAAGAAGTCTGGACCAGCCAGCCGAAATATTGTTTTTACCACGTTGTGTCAACGTGGCAGTAGTCTTTGACTTCTCACCGTTTTACTTTTCAAGGTTGGCTTATAAGATCTCCTGTGAGATCCAATCAAGCTAGGAAAGCAGGATCTTCGTTCACGGCTTTGCAGTTCATTCAGTTTGTCATCAAACTTCTCGCGTTTATCATAACTTGATTACACACGGTAAAGCATGAATCAATTTTCAATTTTATCACAGTTTTATCGACGGTCAAAGATCACGCAAAAGGTTAATTATATGAACAGTGTATTCCTGGGTTATTAACAAGCAAAACTTTGCCTTCATTCTATGCATATTTACCAGCAACGCAGATATTTGTCCACTGAGTTTTTCAAGGTGAAACGCATCTAATTTTGAATCTCTAAATGTCACAAAACCAATATAAGTTTGCTATTTTTAATTTTCAGATATGATAACAACCTTAAAGCGGTATTTTGATAGTGGAATAATACTTTGTAACGGTTACAATATTTGAGTACCAAAACATCCGCATGGCAACCGCATCTCAAAAACAAAGCTAGAGATGTTTTTTTTTTATATTTTAGTTTGGTTAAACGGATGGGTTTTTTTAAGTTTTCTGCAATTTTATCCTGTATGATTTTCGTTTAAGCAAACAGATTATGAAGTGATAATGAAACAACTTAGAGACAATGAGATAAAAAATCTGGCGACTGAACTGAACAGTTAGCGCAATAGACACAAATATGAGTCTGATCCAGGTTTTTTCACACGGCGTCTGATTTTTAATCTTTATATCACCTTGACTCTTTATTTAGATATTGTTATAAGAAATCATACTTTTTTTTAACACTGTTGGACCTTCAAGGTTAAAACTTATCCATAAATAACAAGACTTGTTTTTCAAAGTATCTCTTAGTTGAATCGAGTAGAGCGCTACTACTTCCTAATAAGGGAATGTTATGATCTGTAAGAGCCAAACTGAATTGACACAGTATCGGTCACAGGATTACCGTTACCATGCCAACCAGGCCCTGTGCTTTACATTGTCAACCGTACATAATATTGCAAACATTAAGATATGCATTCGATCTAAAACAACGGATATTTTCCACTACCTGATGCAAGGAATATTTTCGAAAACCCAAACTCTGGCCGGCGGCACGCTGCACACGGGCACCAAGGTTCTACGCACACTCTTATTTTTTTATATAAATATTGTTTTTTTCTGCCAAAGCTTAACATTTTACTTTGTTTTTTTACCGAGTTTAAGCTGACAATATTCTTGTAAATATCCTTAGGTAATTAAGTTAAAGGGATATGGACTATTCTGACACAACGTCATATTATGTCCTATCATGACTTTGATGGCACTGAAGTAATCACGTTGGAGTCAGACTGCAGGCAATAAGTAAAGTCAAACATGACACACATAATTACTTGCACACACACACGACCAGTGCTGAGTTTATTGTTCCAGGCTAGCTTTGCTGTTTAGAGAAAGGAAAACGTTTTTTACAGTTAAAATTAAAAACTGCGTATAATTGTATTGCATTTACAAATGTTCATCAACACATTCAAATATATTCTTTTTTAAAATTCTGAGCCTTGGGCTTATTCTTAAAAAATTCTTAATATTTCGCATATTTCAGCCTCGATATTCTTATAAAATAGACTCCTACAATAGATAGAAAAAGACTGTAATAACCTTTGTCCTCGGAATACAATATCTAAATAATGTTGCCTTTATTTCTGATATAGTGACTGAAATTTTGATGTTTTTATGCTTCGACCGCATACATAGAAACGCAGCCTGGTTTGCAGGCGCCAATAAATTAATTTATTTCATTTTACGAACACGAAGATTTGTGGCAGACACTATCGAGGAAAGATTAAACTTCTTTATCAAGGATGACATTACTGTCTTACAAAGCAATTAATTTAGCGAGTCACAAAGTACGGATAAGACCATCAATGAATTAACCCCCCAGGGTGCTGAGGGGAAGAAAGATTTCTTGGTTTACCCCTGTCTGTCTAAGTTTCTCCGGGCACGTTTTCTTGCTGCAGGTAGGAAATTTAGTCACCGGTAAGGAATTTTTCAACACGTGGAATTCCTAATTTCAATGAATCCACCCTGAGTACATACTATTCTCGTCACTTGGCAACAAGCCGAAGTTCTTCAAAACATTTTAAGACACAAGTGTTTAGATTTGTATGCTCACGAGAAACACTGACAAGCAGTAATATTAACAATGTGACCGCGATTGATGCTATTACGAAAAAGTCGCGTTAGAATATCCTCTCGCCGATTTCTGGTGTGATTGTTTTACTCTTGTAACTTCCGTTAGCACCCTCTGCCTAAACGGAACAGCCAAACCACGTGGCTATGTCTAAAGGTCACACTTAAACTTGCGTGTACGCGCGAGATGGATGACATTGATATAGCTCTAGAAACGATCTATATGAATGCTTAATTAAGACGAAATCGAATATGTGAAAACAATCGCTACTTTCCAAACATGCTAATAAGTGATAATGCATAATGAGGTTTAAAGATCCAATTATTGAACATCAATGGCTAGTCGTCTGGAACAACATTCCTTGTTTAACAGCCAATATATATAAGATTAAGTGGCGACAGTAGTGCGGACACTGGACCTGTAAAAGTGATGTCTTCGCAATCAACGCACCTAAGCAGAGCACAGAAGCGTTTTCTGAAAAAGATCGCCAGCTTCTTCTATATAACAGTCACAGTTGTCATCGTCACCGTCTTTCTTCGGGACTGGTCTCAGGTATGGACGATTGATTCTTCTCCTCGCACGAGACACTTACGATCGGTGAAGATCTACACAGAGCTTGAATTGATCACGCCGCGAATTCAACCAGGGCAAGAGAAACAGGTCGCACGTGCAGAAACAACAGAAACGCCGGTAAGCGTAACAACCGATCCTTCATTCTCTATCAGTACTGTCGCTGCACCAGCAACAGGGAATGAATTACCTGCAGAACACAAGAGCACTCTAATCACTAAGGCGACCTGTAATCAACACTATTTTCTACTCATTCTCGTCTCCTCTGCTCCGGCTTACTACGAAAGAAGGCGAGCAATCCGTCAAACATGGGCTACTGATAGCGCCATAAAAACACGCTGGAAAACTGTTTTCCTTCTCGGGCAATCCCGAGCCAAAAATCATTCGGAGCTGCTTTTGCGCGAGCAGGCATTTTACGGGGACATGATTCGAGCTGATTATTATGAACACTACTGGAACCAAACTCTTAAGATTGAGATGGGTTTCGAGTGGGCCGCTAGATATTGCAGTTTTACATTTCTGCTCAAAGCGGACGACGACGTCTTTATCAACCCCCCGGCTGTCATCGCGGTCCTGAACAGGACCACTACACCTAGACACAAACTATACATGGGATACGTGTACAGAAATCCTGTGGTTCAAAGAACAGGCAAATGGTCATTGCGCCAAGAGGAATACAATGGAACGCATTATCCCGACTTTTGCGCGGGTCCAGGATATATTTTATCTCTAGATGTCGTACATTCATTTGTTAGCATTTTTGGTAGGATACCGAAGTTCAAGTTCGACGATGTTTATGTTGGAATGCTCGCCGCGAAAATCGGCCTTCGTGCCATTCATGACGGAGGCTTCCAAACGCCGCCATACTTATCCACCACATGCGTTTTGTACAGCAACACTTTAGTAAGACACGGAGCTGTTGGCCAATGTCTACTTGACCTCTTCAGAAAAGCGATGCCATATTTTAGTTAGCATAAGCGTAATAAAATTCATTAGATAATCTTAATTGAGGCCAAGCTAAAAGGAAAATATCCTCAGTTGCAATCGGCCATTTGGACAATGGCTGGTGCAGATCCGTCGATTGGGTATTGGCGAGCTGAGGAAACCATACAAAGCCGGCAGTATCTTGGAATGCCATGAATGATATCAATCGATCTCAGCCTATTTTTTTGCCGGTATCTACACACAATCGGCGATCACAGGTAGGCTTGCTGTTACTCCGCGTTACCCGAGTGCGACGCTTCAAAAAAAGCCTGGAGTAGCGCGAGCGGCAGGTAGCGTTCTCCAGAAACAATAACTCGACATGAATTCGCTGTGAAAACTATTACGTTACACCGGCTTCCCGGGACCGGCTTACAAACTGATCATGAGGATAGAAAAGCCTCTAAAACAGTTCCTCAATGTGAGATTGTGCTCGATCAATTCCGACTTAAGAAACAAGCATAGAGGACAAAGAACTGAGGAACTTTTGATCGTTACGGGCGTGAACTGACAGATCAATAACCGCAGCTTGTCGAATGTTTACAGTTTTCTGGTCGGTTACGTAAGGTATTCTTTCACGGGAAAACCTTCGCATGCAACACAACTGAACAGATGAGACATGAGGTGTCAATAGACCCTTCGTGACATAAGAGCTTTATTTGTCTGTTCCCATTTCCTGGTTACTCATTAATAAGCTGTAATCAGCGAAGTCAGTATATTCCGTGAATTGTCCCCGTAATGCCACCGGTGTAAAATTATGAAAAAAAAAAACGTTGTCAGTATCATTTTGTGCCCACACACTAATATATAGAAAGACAAGCATCTCTTATACCTTTGAACAGTGACCTTTGGAAATGATATTGGCTCAAGTCTACCATGGCATGGAGGGAAATTTTTTACATGTTTTGTTGATAAGCAGAAATCATTTATCTCTCCGGCACTATTCAGAAGGGTTGTGTTTCCTCTGTCTGAGTGGAGAAGATATTCCAAAGTAGGCCTTGTATTAAAGAAATATGATAACTATCTAATATTGTGATCTTAAGGCTACCTATTCCTCCAACGCAAACAAATTAATGAAAACCCCTTAGTTTTAAAAAGTGGAATTCACGCGATTGGATGAAAGACCACAAATAGAATAGCGATAGTGAGAATCTGTGACAGTAAGTCTTCTTTTAAATTATTTTAAGAGATAAACACGTCTTGGACTGAGGTCAATAGCGCCCCATGAAATACTTGAGATGTTCAACATGAACATAACTAGGCAGTAATAAATTCATAAAGGATCGAGATCGCGAGATAGGGCTGCAATAGGGGGTTGAAAAGACGGTCCGGGGGCTAAAATGTGAAAGAAGTGGGGGGTCCGCTCTTTCTGGCCTCTGAAAGACAATCTTCAAGCTATTTAACGGAGGTTTGCCACCCGCCGAACTGCATTATGCGGCGATACACAGTTCTATTCACCGTTGTCGATAAGAAAAGCTCCTGGTATAAAAAAGTATGAGCTCTCTAACTTCCCAGTCATTTCTACACGGGATTTCAAAAACCCTTTTTTTAGCTCTCGGGTTATATTGGGTTATATTGTTGATTGTTTGACATTTCTAACAAAGTATATATCAATGATACCGTATTCCCTCGTTAGACTCATTAGCGTCCCATGATAGTAACAGATTTCTCAGTGATCGGTCTGAGTTTCACCATGAGTTGGAGTAGTAAGTGCATGAAGAAAAACTCTTCTCTTCCAAGTAAACTTACAGAAATGTCAAGGAACGAATGAGCTCACACCAGGAGTGAACAGCCAGTTACCCACTCATCACTTCGCACATTACACACGCTTGTAGTTAAGATTTCGCCATTAAAAGCCGCCGGTTTAATTTCAGACAGGACGATTTTCACTGAAAACAATATCAAAATAAAACAATCGCAGATCTCATTTGGATAATTTTCCCTACAACCTTTGAGATTGTGTAAGTGTGACTTCTGTGTACGTCAAGATCAGAACTTCTCCTTTTATGTCAAGGGGTCTAGGTTGATGACCATCCCGAGGCCAACTTAGATAAGAAAAATTTTAGAAGTATCTTTCAACACTACAAAGGTAAAATATCGGTGGAGGTAGTCTTACGGAAGGATCGTCTTCATCCTGTGGGATGCGACAGCAAACCGCACATAAACAAAGAAGGTCACATAGCAGGATGAGTGATCAGTCTACTGTCTGAGAGTAGGTTATTGTCTGGGTCATGGGGGTCTTGCTTGTTTGTTTGGAGAACACATTGCTCAAGGAACGTGCGAAGCACGTGCTTGGGTCGTGTTTATGCCTGGCATGGAGTTAAGGGCTTAGCCGGTGAACCCTTGGCATACCTCATTTCAGTTCCATTTTATTTAATTTGATTTTATACCTGATTTGAGGAAGCGAGCACTATGGTCACGATGACGACAAATAGAATTACAAGCTTACGAGAGCTGCTACACCGCCGTATTTTGTGACTTTTCGCTAATGAGTATGTTCACAATGTGTATTGTTCTTGTTAACCATAGAAGTGTTTTATGCGTGAGTCCCTAAGGGTCTAGTAGGCTATTTAAGAATTTGTAAGTTATGCAAGAGCCACTCGAAGGCATCTCTTTCAACTTTGCTTTTTAATTTTCCTGATGCTGTGTTGCCTGCGATCAGGCTCACGTTGGAGCGCAGGCGAGAATTGAAGCACAAGAGCGCGCGGCGCGAAATCGAGTGGCGAAGCCGCGAGACGAGAAACTTTTTCGGCACCTCCCGCCGGATCGCTTTGCTCTTGGTCGCGCGCGTCGCTCGCGCGGGTGACTCTAAGGTGAGCCTGCTAGAAGGCTAGATGCCGTGTTTGCCGTGTTAGTTACAAAATATTTTGTAATCGTTTCAGGGTGATTAGAGTAAAAGACATGATGTCACCAGTCCATTTATCATAATGCGTGCCATCCTCGTGATTTGGGAAGCCTGTTTTGCGCCAGACGTTCGTCCGAAGATTCTGTTTGACCTTTAGCACCGACTTTTTTCAGGATATACCGTAAAGTTTGCGGTTTGCGGTCAGTCGTTGGCCGTTAGAGGTTAGCTCGACTTTGAACTTTCGCAAGCCGTTCTGATACTCCTGTTGATGCTATGATAAGTAGAAATGGATCATGAGTAACTCGATCGAAATTCTCCCGCGAAAGTCATCCAAAAGGAGCCATGATCTTCAAAGGAAATTTATTATTAGCAAGAAATACTTTTTTGACGATAACTGCAGAAATTCTCGCGCGCTCACTGGCTAATTTTTTTTGTCATTATGCGCACAGACACATGAATTTATAATTTATGCGACGTGTCAACAAGTGAGAGCGGATAATTTGTCAATTTGTTATCGTAAAAACAAATTGATGTCAGTTTTTCATGTCTGTCCTATTATTGACAATGAATTTCGCCATAACATTGTCAAAGTAGCCTGCGGATCCACAGCTACTTTGACAATGTTATGACGAAATTCATCATCAATAACAGGACAGACGCATGAAAACTGACGTCAATTTATTTGTTAAACTGATGTTGGATTTGACAAACTGCACATCGGCGCCGCGCCATCTTGGAATTTTTTATTGCTAGAACTGCTCTCAAATCAAACAGCTAAAATTCTCCGAAAACGTACATTTGATCTTCAAAATTGTTCCCAACAGATAGCAAACAGATATAACATGACTGATATGATCAAAAGGGAGGTTTGTCGTAAATCACTAACCGCAAGAACGATGTCTTGAAGTTGAAACTCGAACCGCAGACTGCAAACGTGACGGCAAGGACAAGATCACATGATTTTCCGAGGTTTGCGGTATTGCCCGAAAACTGCGTTGCTATAAAAAGGTCCTAAAGGTCTCTATTGTCTTGTTTGTGCGCACACCCGGGCTGGGTTTTCCGGCTTCTTTCTCAAACAGCAGCTGACAACAAACAACAAAAGGCTTTTGTTTGGACTTGTGAACACGAATTTGACTCACTACAATGGGCCACTTCTTGATACGATAAAATTTAATGGAGCCTATTCCTTGCCTTGCAGACCCCAATACAAATGAAATATTTAAACGGATATACATTAAATAGCTCCCCATGAATTTGAAATGAAAGTGACACACTTTTCCTTTCCAAGAGATTTAAAATTAAACAACACAAGTTTGAAGTGATACTTAACGCGATTATGTTATAAATTTATTTCCATTTCGTTAAAAAACAAAGCTTTGAAGGTTTCTAAAACCCTCGGACAAACAATTCAAATAACTACGTTATCTAAGTTGACTAAGTTGGTATCTACCTTTGCAAAGTTAATCTTAGAGTGCGCTTTAGATTCACTGTCAAAAAAATTGTTACCAATTGTAGCAATATTCAATAATTTGATATATATTCAATTCAGTATTTATATTTATGTAATATTTTTTTATTCATTCAATTTAATATTTATATTTGTCTATATTTATCTATATTTATTTAATTCAATCGCTTAATATCCATTCAATTTAATCCGTAAAAATATCCATTTAATCTCGGGGACTGGGTCAAGCCACCGGATCTGAAAGCTAAGGGCCTGGGAACGAATCATTGCAATACAATATGGCGGACGAGGTTGGAAGAGACCTGCCGTCGTTTTTAACATCAGTTTTAGACAAAACGGAATATATTTGACGAAATGGTGTGGGCGAAGGAACTGCCGGGGCGCATGCTGAAGTTATCGATCAGAGTATCAGGATGCTTAGATCGATTAGAGATTCATTGTCGTGATATTCCCGTGATATTGGAACAAGTGAGGTGAGGAGCTGGATCAACTTGCAGCCGCTTTTGCGGACGTGTTATCATCTTTTTAAATCATCACATCGCAATTAAACCTATCAGCCCAGAAACTGCTGCTAAACATTGTTTTGCCCCAGGAAATGAGGAAAAGGAAACTCCTGGAAGACCACGTTTTGACATGGTCGCAGGAACTTGTCCCACTAACAGTTTACCCGAAGCGTTCTGAGTAACAAGTCGCAAGGACTTGTCCCTAAAATTCAAACGGGTTTGAATTCGTAGGACTAGTCGTAGGGACCAAAGTTTGGTCGCTGCGACTACAATTTGGAGTAAAAATGGTCAGTTCAAACGATAGGACTTGTCCCCGCGACTTGTTGCAGGACCTAGTCGCAGGGTCTAGTCCTCTCGTGTGTGCCGACCTTAATAAACTTTAAGCTACTCTTGTTGGAAAACACGACATAAAATAATTTACAATACTCTGCTGTTTTAGGTCTCGCTAAAAAAGTTAAAAAATTTCAGAGGTAAAAAAAACACGTTAAAATATCACAAAATTCAACCGTCCAAATGACTGCATATTTCAATCTTAACTGTTTTCTTGCAAAGATAAAATTGATCAAGAGCTCTTCTTTTTTCTTGAAAACAGAAATTCTGTTCTAGAATGTTCTTAACGATTAATAAATAAATAATAATTTAATACTATAATTCACAATTAGAGCTAAGGAAAGCAAAGTTGTCGTAGTCCGACAAAAAGAAAAACCAAGAGAATTTCTCCCCGCGATTTGCGTTAGTCGTTCAACAATCTGAACGCAAATTGCGCCCTTTCGTCTGAGTTACTAGGCGATGTGATAATCCGTTATATTGCAAAGCAACTCCTCTGCTGAGAGTCAAAGATTACCCTGGAAATGAAGTCTGGCGTCGGAGTTGATTCCCTCTGTTCCGTCGCTCACTGACCAAAGTTTATTCTTCATAAATGTGTTTGGACCATTGACTGCTAATCTGAAGCAGGAGTGGACATTCTTTCTTCAATGAAGTGTCCTCTTGACGTTTACGGATGTAAATCACTGAAAAGGAATCACTTCTACTTTGCATGCGATCGTTTCTGTTTGCGTTCACATTTCGGACACACACCGGACTTAAAGCAAATTCTGTTGAAGGAAAAAAAAACATCAAATATTCGTAATCAAAAAAAGGCGTTAACTGGTGCCCTAGTGATTGAACTCCGGCAAGTCACCGAAGTAGAGCCATCAACACAATAGTTGCAGTATAATATCCAGAATATGGTTTAACTCTCTTAGCTTGATTTTAAACGAGTTAAGTCACGGAAACATTATTTCAAATATTTCGCCAACATTTTCAGTTCATATCTTGTAATCTGTCGCAATCGCCCCCATATTTCTCTCTTTGTGGCGTATTATTTTCCACTTAAACGCAAGAATAAGCTTGCGACGATCATTGTGCTACCAAAGAGAAGAATAGGACAAGATCACAGAGAAACATCTGCATTGTACGTATCTGGAGTTCAAAGGTTGTAATGAACTAGATACAAAAGTAGAAGCTAACGAAGTAGAGGGGGAAAAACTGGTGACCTGAGGGTATAAGGGCTCACATTTTGTGTTTCTTGACGAGCGATTAGACCAACACACAAGGCATTGTGGGAAGGTAGTCGTGTGGCGAGTGGCGAGGGAGGGGGGTGGGGGAGGTGGTAAGGGAAGATTCCTCTAACCTTCATTGATCATCATTACGAAATCATGTTCTGAGTTCTTTTCTTACTTGTGAAACACAGCCCGGCAGTCTTTGCACTGCGTCGAATGAGGATCGAAGGCGAAAATGATTTCATCTTTTCCGCAGAGCTCGCAGACAAACCCTTTTGCTTGACAGAGCTGAAATAAAAAGAATCAAGCGTTTGTAACCTGCAGTGGAAGTATTTGGTCAAGTTGTTGAGGCGCTACACTCGCGGGGAAGTCGCTAGCTGAACTCCTTGCAGGGTAATAAATTTCAGACAATTTAAGATAAAAAACCTTAACTTTTAACTACAGTAACATGGCTAAGGATAAGATTAGAATTTGGTCAGTGTGCCCCAGCGATCTGCCATAAAATCGACGCTAACCCTACAGCCTACGACGCCAAAATCGATAAAACTGAGATGTCGACATATTTCTGCACCGTCCACCTTCATTTGATTGCACCTGTACCATTCTGAAACTTCGCGTAGACACCTTTTTCCGTGCGTTTCCACACGCAATATCCCCAAGCCAAACAGGTAAAATTATCCAGTTCATTACGTGTTCTACATTTCTGAGAAACCAGGAACTGCACGGGACCGCATACGATAGACGCTGTCAATGTAGGATCTACAGACAATGCACAGACAACCAATAAACTGCAAGGCTGATACTACGTGAAAGACGTTGAGACACCAAACATGACAAGGACCAATAAAGCAAGATCGCAACAGTGGACAGCTGTTTCGTCCTTGTTGGGGGGATTCATCAGCACTGTGTACTGAAGATATGTAACGCCAGCCCAAGAGCCAACGCTGGTCATTCAGCAAATTACGTGCGATGACTCTTAGGCCGGCTGGCGTCACAATGTACCTGTCTTCGCTACACATTGAGTCCCAGTAAGGACGAAACAGATGTGTACTGTTGCTTTCCTGTTTTATCGGTTCTTGTCATGTTGGTGTCTCGAAACTTCTTTCACGAAGTATCAGCCTTGCAGTCTATTGTTTGTCTGTATTCTCTGTTGCTAAATCGTGTTATCTTAACGACTGTTTGTTATTTACAGCCCGACAAATCTCAAACAGCCCAATAGATTTCATACCTGACAATCCGATTTGATATGTGTGAGGAAAAGAGAGTGAACCTTTGTAAGGAAGGGTAAAAGTAAGCCAGAATTCACATCAATCAGATCATCAAGAGAGTAAATGTTGGCGCTGTCCACAAAGTGCTGTCTGTTCTTTAGCTGTGTAAAACAAAACACTGTCACAGGTGAGACGCTAAGAAAAAAGTGTCTTTTTCCTCCTGCTATAAGAACAGCTAATAAAAGAACACACGCGAACACTTAGTTTGGACTGAACTCGGGTCCATTACATGGGAAAGCGAGAGTCATATCATTGTTCTACAACTGTACCACTACGTGGAGAGAGGAAAAGGGCCTGGTTACGAAGTGAGAGTTCTCGTGCAGCGAGTTCCCGGCATTGTGTGTCATTACACACTTCGTATGAGCGAAGGACACACGCACATAAAAAAAGGTTTGCTCTGATTGGTGTGAGTACATTGCACGTGTTTCGAGCCAATCAAAGGGCTCTGTTAGGTTACAATTAAAACTCATCGAAGAACTCTACTCAGAAAAAGGCAAACAATCCAATCACCAGCACATGTCGGTTACTTGAAGCTTATTTCGATCAAACACCAGTAGTTACATGTATTCCAGTTTAACACATACCTGAAGCAGTAGCTTGGTCTCCAAGGCCTCACGGCAAGTAACAAAATACTTCTTCATAATGAGGATCTCTTCCCTTAGACGCTGAAGACAATTACAAAGTACACAATCATACAGAGATTCAATCTGAGTATGAATGAACTCACAAGGTACACTAAGCACAACATAACACTTATTGGAAAGTAATGATATGGGGAAATCTGTGAAAAGACACCAAGCACAGGCTGGTGACTTGTTTCAGCCCTTGACACTTAAGTCCGGGCGGCGACGGCTCCCTCTTACAGCTAGACGTTTTGAGAAACTTAGCTTATCTTATTTAAGACTCACTGTTAATTACATTATAAATCTCACCTTGACTTCTCTCAGTTCCACAACAAACTTGAACAGAGCCGGATTTAGTTTCTCTATCTTTAACAGTGGCCTGCTGGACATGAGAGCTAAGAACTGTTTTGATTGTCTTGAAACCTGAATCATGAGAGATAAGGAGACAAAACTGTGAACAGGAAACAACTCAAAAACGAAGCGAACCTACAAAGAGGAACTGCTCCGGACCTGCTGCAGATGACAGCGGCAGCCACAGCAGAACACAAGCAAAACAAGCCTCACTGTTTCTTCTATTTAAAAAGCCCTCCTTGCGCATGCTCATGAAAGTACTCGTAAGATTATCTGTCCCACATGGCTGGCAGCATCACGTTAAACATGCGTTCCATTCTTCAATTTGTCAGGTAACTCTGGTTTTCCTTCAACACGCATAAATCTTTCGCCTTTTACTAAAGATTTCCGTGGAGGAGAACAACTGAATGAGTCGTTAGACTAATTTTTCGTCGCCCTGCCTGTCGGCGGGGCTCCTAATAAATGCACTGTGAGGAGGAAACATTGACCGCGTCCATATCACACGCATTCTATTGCCGCACGGTAATTTTGATTCCTCCCTACAATTCAATTTTCTTCCGAAACTCCACTGCTGTTCGATCCTGTCGAATTTAATTGCTTTGCCGAACTTAATTCTTAATTTTCAAAGGTCTAGAGAGGCTGAGTGGTTAGGGCGCTGGACTTGAAATCCGGAGGTCGGGGGTTCAAGTCCCGCTCTGACCACTAAGCTGGAGTTGTTTCTCGGTGGACCCTAGTTCAACTCCTCGGTCATGCTTGTAAATAGCCAACTGATCTGCCTCCCGCCAGTTGGGATTTTTAAGCCTGTTATGTTCATTTGAAACTTTTCTTTCCTTCAGTTTGAGTGGCATGCCTGTGAACTAGCTAGGTGTAGCTAAGTGCATGACCACTATAAACAAACATTTGACCTTTTTTTTTTTTTTTTTTTTTTTTGACAGACCCAGTGCGGCTTCTAGCGTGAACTTACAGAACTACTTGTTCATTGAGACGGATTAGTTTAAAACAAATTCTCCTTCTTCACTCTAAAGAAAAATATCGTTGAGATCACATGCAGTGCCCTTCAAAAAGTTTTTCACGACTTTTCTTCAAAATGTCAATTTTTCCTGACTCAAAACAAAATTCCCTGCCTTTTCCCTGACCTTGAAGAATTTTCTCCTCTGACCATTTCCTGACCTCTGGCAAACCTATTAGTTTTGCAACTATGACTAACGATGTCGACAGAAAAATTCTCCTTACAGATCACTTAACATTTCTTCTGATTGTCCGGCCTAGTAGGGCGAACATGACTGTTTTTTTTTAATAACGGATATGTTGTAGGCTATATACTATATACGGTGTGTATTGATATATCTGGTGACAAGATATCGTATGTTGAACACCTCGGGACTTAAAGTTTATACAAATTTAAGATTAGAGTTCAATCATGAGCAAGGCGCCGGGCAAGGCTTGTAACCTGTAAAATTAATTCCGGGATCCGTTTCTAAAGGAAATTCGACGCTTCGACGAACAAATTGAAAAAAAGCTTTGATTCAGATTGGAGTATCAGTTTTGAGTTCATAACTGTGTCAACATCTCCACATACAAGCTGTTTCTATCAGTATGTAACATACAGCAAGAGATGTTGCGAACATTTTCACGGTGAAATACTAAGCGGTTGAAAGTGACTACCTTATAAGTGGTGAAGTCCCAATTGTGTACAACTCGGGCGGGAATTACAACATGATCATTCCAATGACACTCTTCACAGAAATACTGCCCAGTGTAATCACAAAGCCTTCCTTCCGAACGCTCGCCCCCTGAAAATTTTAACATGAGAAATTTCTCAGAGATCTAAACGACAACAAAATATATTGTATTCATGTTAACACCTCGCTGATGCAGGCGCATTTTGAGAAAGTATGACCCAATGTTTCCCACAAAGTGATTAGTTCATAAAGAAAACACAACATAGGTTATCAATTAGACTTTGATAAAAGTAAATTAAACCGCACAGCCCTTCGTCAGGTTTGCACCGAAGTTAATTCTCGAAACGACATCTCTTCCCAGAAGAGTCACGGCGATCAATTAACTTCACGCTGACAATCTACCAATTTTTTCAAGTTCAAGCTCTTCTTTTTAAAAAGCAGTCTCAGTCGTGCTTCAGTCATCTTCTTCGTCATAGTATAGTTAACAAACGGGAATGGTTAGGAAGGCCAGTAAACATCAAAGAAGCAAACAAACAGGCTGAGATTTACGTCAGCCGAAGGTCCTTGACCCTGCATGTTTTCTTTTACGCTCATCATAATTTCGTGATCGCGATGCTTCTAGTGGTTAATAGCATGAGCAAACATAACCACCTTTTGTATTTTACCAGGTTTTGTGCAGGGTTAAACACCAAAATAGCCAACAAATACATACAAAAATAATTTTCCCAGCTTTCCTATGACCATAGCTACCGTTCGCTTTATCATCAACTCTTTCACGACGATTTGCCGTTATTTAAAGTTTCTTGAGACTTGAAGGTTATCAGATTTGTCAACCAGATAGTCTAGCTTTTAGCTATTGAGTTATTTCGTTACACACAACTTGTATTAAGTACAATCAGATAAACCTCAATGATCAAAAAACATCTTTCCTTCACAGTCACAGTAGAAGTTGTAGACTGAGGCTTTATTCAGCTTTTCCTGGATAGCAATCTTATGTCTTTTCTTTACGTTAAAACTCACGTGTTAATCCTATCCGTTTTCTGCACTCAGCACATTTATACTGTTGTGAAGACAGCCCTGTCTCTGGAGAAATCTTTAAATTGTAGGTACTGACAGGCACCTGTCAATCAACAAACAAGGTCGAGTCATTAACTGCAAAAAATGCTTCTTGGAAAACATTTCTTGAAAAGAATTCGCTTTTTTCTGTTTGGTTTTCCAAAATGGCGAAATGATTACTTAAATAGCGGCAGTACTACCAATAGCAACATAACATCCAAGCTTTTGGTAAAAGAGCGATAAATCTTAGTAACTGTGTGCAAGTGAAATGTTTCGAAAGATGAAAAGAAATCATAAGAGGCGAGTTCCAACTAATCAAGATCGTTGTACATACTCTTGGCTGAAGTCGCGTACAGTTACTTCAGTCAAGGAACAAGTGCATTTTTTCCAAGTGGTTGAATGCTCTGAGCGGCGTGACCTCAAAATGACCTCATGACAACATGTCATGTAGGGAGGAAGAACTCATTAATTGAAATACTAATGTAGGTATCATATTCCTGACCGTGAGACCCAGTTGTTACCTTGCGACTGGCACAGGGTCTGCGAATCAACTCCAAACAACGTCTGTGACTGTGATAATTACAAGCTAACAATAAAACAGGTTAGTTTTATTAACACTGGCTGTCTAACATAGCAATAAACAAGGTTTACTGCTTAAACAGAGAGCCAAACTATGAACACATAGCCTAGTGTGAGCCCTTAAAGAGTATTTGTACATTCCCGGATGAGACGCTAGTCCATTACAATGTTAGCCCTTTCCCCCCACCCCTGAAGTTTGCTTGAGCTTATTTACACGCTTGAGTACCGAGAGACATTGCTCGAGAACTTAGAAGTCTTGATCACTCTCAAAGAAAAGTTCAAGGAGTTGAAAGAATCTTTTAATTGGATAACTTGAATATTCTTATCACATCACACAACATCAAAACAAACCAAAAAGTAACTAAGGTTAGTTTTGCATTTGAAGGCTTGCAAGTGTCTACCAAAACAAAAAAAATGGCGAAATATATTGTTATTTTCGGATTCTACAGTTTATTAGCTTTACAATGATATATAGTTTACCACGGTTTTCTCTAAAGCAGCGCGCAAAAAAATTATTTTCCGGAAGGCACCCATGAAGCTGTACAGTAACCAAGTACTTAAAAGTCTTAGATCACTCTAAACGAAAAGTTCAAGGAGATGGAAAAACCTCCTTATTGGATTAATCTCAGGTAACAAAGTTGTGATCACTCCGCAGCATATCAAAACAAAACGAGAAATCATTGACCATTACCTTTGCATGTGAAAAGTGACTGCCACATCCAGATTGTTTTGCCACATTTATCACAGCTTAACTTTTTTCCTGCGTCTTCTTCTTTGACAAACACATGACTCAGAATTTTTCGTGCATCAGAATTATTTGTTGTTTTGGAATCCTGCCGGGTCAAAAATACAAAGAAAGACAAAGAATCAGGGCGTCATAGAAAACTAAAAAATAACTGTTTAAGAAATAGAAAATTCTATTACAATTCTAAAAGGGAATTCTAGTTAACTCCACACCAGACCTGTGTTTCCTGGAGTTTAAGCCTAAGCTGGACCAGTTTGTTGACAAGTTTATTTTTCTCCTCAGAGTCTTCAGGCGTTGTGTTGATGAGATCTTTACAAGCATCTATAGCATGGCGTAATTCCTCTGAAGTGGACACGCCCATGAAGGACTATGGAAAAATGCATAACAGGATCAGAGATCAATGTACTAAAATTTCAATGAATCACCTCACTTCTGTACGCCAATGAGCCGCAAGTGCAAATCCGAAAGCAAATCTAAATAAGACTGACTGTTACCATGTTTTACGAAAAGGTTAAGATTTTCCGATGAATATCCAGATTACTCAATCTCCTGCCAACAATGACTAGTTAACATATGAGAGTGCATCCTATTGTACTGGTAACATAAACCTATGATGTATCATTAGAGCTACAAATTTAACGTCATAACATAATGCTGCATTCATGTACTATCCTACAAACCAATTTTTCCTACTCTTTCTAGGTACATAAACACCCCTTAGGTTGTTGGGTAAATATATTTTGTAGTAAAAATGTCTAACTTGCTCTAAAAAGAAAACAAAAATCACACTGTTTCAAAAAATATTATTTTTAATCAAAACCAAATGTGTGTACCTCAGGAGGAGAGAAGTGATCTTCTTCTAATCCAAGCAATTCATCAAACATCTCGTACTCACTAAATTCACTGCCAGGGGAGCCAACATTGAAGCCCACATCAGCTTTAGAGCTTTTCCTACTTGATGAGCCACTTCTGTATAGCCAAGAGTCAGATGCTGAAGAATTGGAAGTTGGATAAACTGAATCCATAGTATTGTTCCTGCTACTTCTTTGTGAACCTACCTGAATTGAACCTGATCCATTATAGCTCCCAGAACTTTCACTTAGTGAATGCCTGTCAGTATTTTTGTGAATTCCAGGAATAATGTTCAAGTCTTCACCTTCGTAACTTGTATTAGACAAAGCCCTCTCTTTTTCAATTTGCCAGATACTATCAACTTGTTTTGGTGTACCACATTCAAAAGCTGCCAAGGCAGCAAAGTGTTCTGTGGTTTCAGTCTCATTAGCAGTATTTACTTCTTCTGCTACTTTATTAGACGAATCATGAGCATTTTTGTCATCCATTAAACCTTCAAAAGGATTTTGAGATGACAGTTGACATTCTGTCATTTGTGTGCATGTATCTTCGATGAGATTTGATTCATGGACAGAAGACTGCTCACATACAGTATTGGCATCAGACTTAAACGTTGAATCCAGTCCTTCTGTCATCAAGTGTGTGCATGCAACTTCGATGAGATTTGATTCATGGACAGACGACTGCTCACATACAGTATTGCCATCAGACTTAAACTTTGAATCCAGCCCTTCCATCATCAAGTCACTTTCTTTGCTTTTTCCCTCAACTGCATTTAAAGTGTTTTCCTCATGATGAAGAGCTCTGTCTTCATGTTGTATAGTCCTACTCACTGTTATTTCTTCAGATATAGCAAAGTTTGGCTCAGCCTTGGGAACAACACTTGAAGACTCCTGACCTTCGTCTGTAATTATTTTCTGCATTAGTGCTTCTATTGCTGGTAATTCCATTGTTAAAGAGATTACAGAGCTTGTTTCTCCCTCACTTGTTAAATCGTTCTCAGTAATTTTGCTTTTTTCAAAACTTTGATCATCTCCAGTCATGTTAACATTTGTTTTAGTTTCTTTATCAGGGGTCTCCAAATCTAAATCTCTGTGCATTTGAATAACCTTCTCAATGTACTGTGATTCCTCGACATCTGCGCTCTCAGCAATCATTGCTACCCCTGCCTTCTTTCTTTTCTTCTTTTTCTTTCCACTTTCATCAATTTTCAAGCGTCCGGTTTCTTGGCTGTACCAATGAGAAGAGTGTTCGTGTCCATTCCAGCTGTTCGAGGGTGACCCATAACCATTAACAAGGCTTGATCGTTCAGGTAGGTGTGTTATATTGGCTTATGGAAAAAGGAAATATGTCATAAGTGAGTTATTATTAAATTGGAAAACTTCAGGTTTCCCAATCTCCACAAAAGCCTTGATTACCAGCTGTTCTTCAGGAAAAGAGCCCTGGCTCCTACTGCTTTTCTCTGGAGAAATGTACACCAAATTCAAGAGAGCAGCACTAACCAAGCCCATCTGTTCAACAAAATTATATGCAAAAGCAATAATGATACTGAGATGGTCTGAATCGGTGGAAACCTGTCATGATCGACAGTTGCCCTGAAGGGGATGTTACTGTATCCCCTGGCCAACACCGAAGAGAAAAAGCTTAAATCACACTTACGGCCGCCGCACACTAGCCGATTTTTTGTCCGCCGACAAAAAATCTTCCCTTGTCGGCTAGTGTGTGGTGTATTCAGACAAGTCTGCGACAAAATCGGGGCTTGTCGGGCGATATCTGACAGTGCTAGATCTCAAAACGTCTTGTCCAGCCTTGTCGGCTAGTGTGCGGTGGACCAAGACAATTTGTCAGGGCTCGCGCATACCTCAACCAATGAGGAATTGTCTTGAGAGTCATGTGAACAAGCCTCTTTCCAAACATGGTGGAGATCGACTCAGCCCCAAGACTAAACGCGGTTAGTCGCGACAAAAAATCAGCTTGTGTGCAGCAAGCTGATGTCCCGACAAATTTTAACCCGATTTGACCCCGACAAAAAATCTGCAGCTCTGCGACAAAAAATCGGCTAGTGTACGGCAGCCTTTAGGCTATCAGGCACACACTGACATAGTTTATCACAGCGTAAACAGCATCACAGCTACTGTAACATAAAGCCTTGTGGAATATTGCCAATGAATGACGAGGAAAACCATCACAGCTTTTGACAGCTAGAATGCCACATTTATGGCCTAATAATTAAGCCACAAAGTATTCTACAATGATGAGAACACCAAACCACACAGCAGATCTGTGTAGCTGTAATAAAGGAATAGAACCCAATCCCTGATCCTACTAATGGTTCACAAACCTGCACTAACAAGGACTGGTGGAGCTTCAGCTTCAGTGTGTCTTCGGGAATTGCTTGTCAAAGAACTACAAAGGAATAAATGATCAACATCAAAATCAAACATTCTCCTAAAGCAAATAAATACAAAAAAATACCACATGAAGGTAGCCCTAAATAGCTTTCACTTCAATGGTGGTGCACCAGTTAGTAGGAAAGTAAGTAAAATGTCACAGTAAAGAGCATATGAAAAGACCCTCTGAAAGACTATAATGGTGACATTTGAGGTTTTAGTCCACAAATTTGAGCGTGGTCACTATTCACCAGGCATGATGCCCTGAAACAGCATTGAAAAGAGTCCTAAAAACAAGGTTTAAAAATAATCGCACACACTGAAAACACAGGTAAGGAACTCACATATCAAAATCCAAGTGTGATATTCCATAAGTTATCAAGGCCGTAACTTTATCTGCATTCTCTCTGTCACACAGAAATGCATGGGAGTGATAAAATTCTCTGTAATGAACAAGCAGAATCTTTTAGTTTTGTATTTATTTTTAAGATTTCAAAGCTCATACGCATCCAAATCCAAGAAAACAAATATGTCACAGTCATGCTAACAACGCGTCTGGAGCTTCAATTAACAATGCTTAGCATAATACTTGATTCTTGAATATGAAAATAACCTAGCAAGAAGTACTTCTCTTTAAAAAGGTGGAATACGTAAGTATAAAACAGATAAAAGATATAACAGCCAAAAAACTTAAATTTTGACTAGACTTCATATTTGAATTAGAAATGTGCCTTTTTCCCTCAGCGTATTGCATTTCACATTCAATATTTAGTGGTGAAATTGAAAAAAAAAATTACAGACAAATTTTTTCACTATGACAACATGTTTCCTTGGAGACAAATGTTCAGGATGATTTACTGTTAAATCATATTATTGTAATATTTAACAGCAGTTGTACAAATCATAATGTTTTCTATAATTATATACATTACACCAAACATGCACTGTTTCTTCATTCAGTAAAATTAAAAAATGGAAAAAAGCTCTGTTTCTAAGCTGCACATTAATTAATATTCACACAATAAATTAATTGTTCTTTGATATAACTTCACTTTATAGTCAAAATATCAAGCAGGTTCTGCCCAAGGAAAAACTAATAAACCAGTGAAGGGTAATTTGAATTGCATTAATCTGCTTCTTGAAAGGAAGAGAGAAGTTAAAATTCAAAACATGACACCATCTAATGGTTCTTGCCAGTCGACTGAGGTATTAAGTAAACACTGCTTGTAATGCCCAGAGCCATAACAGGAAATTTAAATGTAAGCCCCAACCATAATTAGCCAGTTACATGTTTTATTTGCATTGCATATTACATTAATTAGGAGTATTGCCTGCACAGCTCTCTCCATGATGCCTTATCATATTATCAGATTAATTTCAATAATTCAATAGTGCACAATCTTACTTCTGTGTGGAGGGACATTTTCAAAACCCAAGAACATGTTACAGAATGTTCTCCAAGGCTTGAGGCCAGACCTTTCAGGGTGCCCCACATTAGGCTATACTAACTTGCTAATTGTACTGGAGGAATTAATAATGATGATGATATTTTCTTGCTGTTTGCCAAAACCTTTTTACATTTCTTTTCCTGATGAGTGCATTATAAATAATTATATAATTATTTAAATAAATCAAGCATATAAAAATGCAACATGCCATTTTTAACTATATTTTCAGTTTATTTTAGGTTGTCAGTTACTCTTATTTAATTTAATTATTATACTACTATGTGTTTTATAAAAACTAAGGGATAAATAAAGCTGTTGTTGTTGTTACAATATAATTATACCTGAAAAACTAGAAAAAAATACCTTAAGAGCTTCTCATCTTGGGTGATGACATTTAGGTAACTAGCAAGTGTGTTTTCCTTTAGTCCTTGTCTAATCCAAGCCAAGCATCTTTCTTCATCACTTTTTATTGGCAGCCTGCACAGGAATAATGTTTTCAACTGATTAATGGTTGCACATAATTATTACAGTGGCTAGCTCATTTGCCAATTAATGAAACAAACATTGGATGCTTGTACTAGTTATGGCTGGGCAAATTTATCTTGTTTTCCATATGGTAACAGCTGATGTTACCATACAGAGACAGATATGGAGATGGATCTGCCACACACTGATGAAACCTGCCACCAACATCACCCACCTGTCTCTTGAGTGGAACCCTCAGGGAGCTAGCAGAGCAGGCAGACTGAAGAAGCCATGGAGGTGGACTATACAGCTGGGGCATGAGGACTTAAGGATGACATGGAATAGAATGAAATGGACCGCACAAAACTTGGCTGATGGATAGCTGCAGTGGAGGCCCACTTCTAAAACCTTGACCCTCTTCATGATTAAAATCTTGCATTTTTGCTACCCTATTTATGATCCAGCCAAAAATTTGAGACCCTATTTATGACCGTTGCGGCTGGCAAAGTTGCCCTAAACAGAAGTTATGAAGGGCATTTGTTGATGGTCTTTTCGATACTGATAACAACGTAGCTTGTCCTACAAAACTAGAGTACAAAAAACATTGACCTATTTATGCCTAAAATGGCCAAAATCACCAAAACTGATACTCTATTTATGACCAAAACGACTAAAAAGACCATACCATTACAATTGGGGGATACACATACCAATATAGCCCATAAAATTAAACAGGTGACTGTACCAAGCGAATCTAAATCCAAATGAATGACAAAGATCCAGAGACGCTTTCAAAACTGAAAGGTGTATGACAGCTACACTATTAATACATGTGACCATAATTTACTGTACATTCTAAGGTTGATAATAATACCTGTTGATATCTTCAAGATCTTTTTTACAAGTAATTTTGTTTGCCAGTGACCAAAATGAGACTTGATTGTTAGAAGCCCAGCTAAGCAACCTGTGAGAATGATAAAACCTTGTTACTTTTCCAAGATCCATGAGACTACAATGTTCTGCCAGAGGAACAAAGACAGATAAGAACTTTGAAGGATTTTCAATTTGTCACTCAAAATACATGACTACTAGTAGTGTGGTCAAAGTGACTATTGGCTGGGCACCACTAGCACACTGACTGTATCTACATATGATGTTCTGACAAGATCCAAATGTAGGGGGCACTAATTGTCTTCACGCAGCATAGTGCAATGTTAATCCAGTTTGTATTAAGAATTTTTGGATGGATTTGTTTGCTGATTCCCCCTTCGTGCACAGCAGGGGCAAATTACCTCTGCATATGTTTAAAAATGGAGTAATTGTAGTCAGGAGATGACATAGTTGATAAAAGTGTTGTTTTTTGTCACTGACTTGTATATTACGGTAAGACGTTTCGGCTAACTCTTAAGCCTTCATCATTTGAAAAAACCACTTGATGTTACGCGCGATTTAAAAACTTTTAAATTGAAACGTTGCGCGTGCTGTATGTGCGTGACTCGAGAGAATTTAAGTACGTGCAAGGCACTTGTAGACTTCTGGGATGACCATGTGATCATTCCCAGCGTTCGGGTCTGTTATGGACATCCAAGCCTCCAGAAAAAGTCGCTGATGGTAATGCTCCTCATGTCCGACGACTTCAACGTTTTCAAAATCCATATGATGATGATGCTCGTGAACATCGCACGCAAGTTTGGAGTTATGGTCGAACATCAGAACAGCCTTTTTGTGCTCAAAAACCCGCGTCTTCAGTGCTCTTTCGGTCTGGCCATAGTATACAAAATCGCATTGACTGCAATTGATTCTGCACACTATTCCAGATGACGGACATCAGAACAGCCTTTTTGTGCTCAAAAACCCGCGTCTTCAGTGCTCTTTCGGTCTGGCCATAGTATACAAAATCGCATTGACTGCAATTGATTCTGCACACTATTCCAGATGACGGACGGTCGGTTTCATCCTGCTGCTTGGGTCGAGGAAAAAGACTGATTCCTGAACGCTGGGAATGATCACATGGTCATCCCAGAAGTCTACAAGTGCCTTGCACGTACTTAAATTCTCTCGAGTCACGCGCATACAGCATGCGCAACGTTTCAATTTAAAAGTTTTTAAATCGCGCGTAACATCAAGCGGTTTTTTCAACTGATGAAGGCTTAAGAGTTAGCCGAAACGTCTTACCCTAATATACAAGTCAGTGACAAAAAACAACACTTTTATCAACTATACCTCTGCATATGTTGCAGTTAATTTTTGGTTCCAGTTTATTTTATAATTGAACTAGTCTGTTTTTTCTAACTAGGTGATTTATTTATTTATTATTTATTTCCAAGCTAACTATTTCAAAAAGTCGCCTTTTGGCAACCTTTAACTGTAAAATGGTCACCATCACCCGACTTGCGCCAGAATTTTGGTCGCCAAAAAATTTTTTCCATTCGCCATGGCGACCAAAATGGTCGCAGCTTGGAGCGCTGTAACTAGGTGATTTTATTTTTAACTGGTTCATATTTTTCAAACTGGGTTGAAATTTTCAAATCAGGTTAATTTGTGGGGAAGGGTGAGTCTGGGACCAACAACTTAATAGACCAACAAATATGAGCAAATTTGCAACGAATGCTTGTGTGGCATAGTGGAGATGAAGATGGACTTCAAAGTCAGAGGCCTGGGGTTAGGTCAAGGGGTTAGGTCAAGGGATAGGGAACTAGGGTTAGGGGGGTCAATAGGGTTAGGGATAGGGATAGGATTAGGGCTGTTGGTGAGTGTGTTATTCATTTTGAGAAACACCTCCCCCACAAAAAAGTGAAAAAGTCACCTAGTAAGAAAAAAACTAACTAGTATTTATAAAATTGAGACCAAAAATTAACTGCACCACATACACCCAGTATTTGCTGTATAGATTTGAAGCATGCATGATTTCTGCAATGCTGCGTGTATTTTGGCCTGCTAGCCTTCAAAACAAGTAACTAAAGCCTGTGTTATCAGGAAAATGTGTTTTGTAGCTCCGTGATGGCAAATGACCATGACTTGTGGTAAGAAAGCAAATCTCCAGTGTAGCTTGGCAAATTTTTTGATTTGTAGCTCAGCAAATTTGTTGTGGCCATAATTGGTTGTCAGAAAACAAACTTTCTGTGTTGTGTAACTTACCAAAAGGCTGTGTTTTGTGGTCAGCATGGCTAATTCTCCTTTTTCATTTGTGAAAACAAGATAGAAATTCAACCAATGAAAACAAATACAAACAGAAAAGGACCAGGCAACCTCTTTTTGGGAGATTTTACTTAGAGATGATAACAGTCTCACAATAATTTGCCTTTCCCTTTTTGATTTCTTGTGTTGTATTGAAGTTTGCAATGTGAAATGACTCAATTGAGAATGTTTATATTCATCTGTGAAGTCAAAACATTGGTCGATCGATGGCTCCGTTTACTGCGTATGATTAACGCTGGCCTGGAGTGACATGGACAGCAATTTCCCTCTATAGCATTAACAAAAAGCCTTTTTAGTTTATGTGGTTTGTATAATGCGCATGAAAAGTCCCTAATTGAAGGAGGATGTAAACTAAATTATTAGAAGCATAGAGGGAAAAGAGAGAAAAAGGACTTACGTTTCCTACATATATCAACCATTTCAGCTAAAAAAAACATGTAAACTTTGTCTTTTGCTGTGGGCTTTCATCCTTGACTTGATTTATCAACCATAATTTCTCAGCCTGACAATCGTGTAACAAACATGTATGAACATGCAGCTAAACTGCCCAGAAGATTTTCTGGTTAGATTTACATGTAACTTAAATTCTTTTTGAAAAATTCC
>JAHPZR010005083.1:0-7500 GCA_019787425.1 Platygyra sinensis
AATATAAATTTACAAGGAGCCTATTGACCTTGAATCTGCTTGAATATAAATAATTCAAGGGGTTTTATAGCCTTGATAAATAACATTAATCTGTAAAAATACAGCAATCTATTAAGTACCAGACATAAAACTAATAACATTAATGTAACATTACAACGGCAAAAAATAAATCGAGTTAAACAGATGAAAATAAAATGAAAACAACTAGGTTTCCCTTCGTGTTTGGTGACAGTGCTGTCTTGATTACCGCCAAAAAAATGTCAAACTTTAGACGAATATAGCGAGAAAACGGCAAGGGGTGCGATGGGGTGCGACGTCTTAGAAATAAACTATAACTATTGTAGAATACGATGATACATTTTTCTTGGTTGAAAACTCCATTGTTTCGGAGCAAGAAATGGTTGATTATGCACACCGTAAATCGTGACCACGATCCGCCATTTTTGACTCGCCTACAGTTGAATCCCAATAGTGGCAAGAAAGTTCGACAAATTGGCCCAAAAAAACGACACACTAAAACTTTAGATCCTTACCTTTCTTTTCCTTTAAGCAATTAGATCACCAAACTCGTTAATGCCGAGAAAACACGCAAAGAAATCCTCTTCATCCCTCGAGCGACGATTTCTTCCAAATCGACTCCCAAGAAAATACGCGCTCCTGATTGGTTAATTGCCTCTACCATAATGCAGTTCGGCGCGTGTCCAACCTCCTCTGCTGCTGACTAGAATTGCATTCCAATAAACACGCACGAAACTCGTTTCTCGAAAGTATTGAACGGATTAAATCGAAAAACATCTCTTTGGAAAGGTTATTCAAAGCGCAGGACAGCACAATACTTGTGTTTCCCGTTTTGTTAGAACTTTCGGTCCGAAAATCCCGGTGCCGAAATGTTTGCATATTTTAATTTCGAAATTGGCACAGTAAATTTCAAGGAGTTAAAATAACACCTTGAGCAGAGTTAAATTTACTCCCCAAGGTGGAGTTATTTTAGAGGAGTTAGAATAACTCTAGAAAAGGAGTTATTTTAACTCAAAGTTGGAGTTATTTACTAGTCGTGGAGTTAATCTAACTCTGCTTAGTGGAGTTATTCTTTGTGGAGTTATTTTAACTCTAAATGAGGGTTAAATCTAACTCCTACTGGGAGTTACATTTCATGAAGGAGTTATTTCAATTCTTTATAGGGAATTATCTTATAGGGGTTAGTTTAACTCTGGCTGAGGAATTACTTTAACTCGCTTTTGGAGGACTTTTGCAGGGGTTATTTTAGCTATTGTTTGGGAGTTAAAATATATCTTTATTGGGGATTACTTTATTTTCGCCTTCTTCTCTACACGGCCAACGCCATACCGCCCTTTTGCGTTCGCGAGGACTAAACGCTCTTCCTAGTGAGAAAAAGCCCACTGCCAGCCTATGAATTTTCTTTTGCCAGTCTTCATGGCAGTTCTTTAACTTTGATAAAAGAGTAATGATAACTCGCTTTTCTTGTAAATCTCTCTTTCTTTTTCTGTTTTTAATTGTACCATGCCACTGTAGTGCGACAGCCGTAAGCCAAGCTTACGTGACGTGTTTAGCTTGGTTTAGTTTGGTTTGGGAAAGAAATAAACTGAATCTTCAGTACGTCCTCTGCTCATTCGTTCATTCTACAACGTGCGGGAAATATTTATAGACTTCATATGGATCGAAAGTCGGCGCCGATCTACAGGTAGTCTGCGGGCTCTCTCTATTTTGCTCGGATTTCCTTCCTGGCCTTGGGGAAGAACTCAAAACAAATGAGCGAGCGTGACATCCAAATGCAACACAGTCTAGTAGTCCAAAGGGGCCAAAGGTCATTTCCTGAGCCCGCATGGAGCGTATGGTCTTCTTATCTTACCCATACCACCCTGGACTTTGTTAACTTTGTAAGAATCCTTAAGTTAACAGAAGACCATCAGTAGAAAAAGCCAACTTTAGGTACACTTTTATTCTATTAGTTAATTTAGAGCAAAAAAGAAGAAGACAAATAATATGCTGTCGAAATATACGTCGCTGGCTACTTTCCCCACCCTGGACCACAAGCTTTCCAATGACACGTGACATGTGATCAAATTGCATGTGATCAAAGTTTGCGCGGCGGACAGTTTTAACGGTTGGAGTGTTTATCTCTTACATTTCTTTGCGAATTGTTGCTGATATATCGGGCTAACCACGACGAAAAACGATCCAGCAGGTTAGTTTTTTACTTTTGCTTTTATTTCCTGTCGTTTCTTGCTTAACTTTTGAGATGGAGCGGAGGTTCGGTTGAAATATAGATGTACGAAAACACTCGACGGCATTCGTGTGAACTATAACTCTTCAGTCTTGTGTGTGCATGTACATGTTTTACAGTGTAAGCCTATGACAAACGTTTCATCGAAAAGCCTTTTAATCGGTAACGTATGAATTAAGTTGCAGGCAATTACTGAAGCCTCTCAATGTGATCGTGTGATAAAGTACATGCAACGGGTCCGAGGTGAGTCTCTATTCCTACTTCAATTCCATGTGTAAAATTGTGTAAGCACTCACGGGTATCCGGTCGTTTCCATACACATCTAAGGTCGATTCGATACAAACTAAAGTCAATTCCATACATCCTCCATTTATCTTGATTCGCTTAAGAAAATTGCTACTTTTTATGGTAAATAATAAACTGATGCGACACTCCGTTGTAACGAAAGATACTGAAGACTTGGCCGGATCGAAACGACTATTGAATGCACCTATCAATGGTTTGCCCCAGGATGGGGGGTTCGGGCAACCCAGGGGAAATTGGACATTTTCAGGTTTCCAAATGTCAATTTCCCCATCCTTGGGTGCCATTATAAGTCAAATTCCCACCCCTGTGGACCACAAATTGTACTTCTTTAGACACAAATTTATAGTGTAGAATTGTTGAAAATCAACACAGAAGTACATGTATCAGAAGGTGAGAGCAAATTGTTGAAAGCACTACTTGTCATCATTGGTGAGATTTGGCCAGGTTTCTGGATTCATTTGTATGTTACACCTGGAATAGGTCATATATTTTCAATCGATGTTTGTAACTGAGGTCTAGAATTGACCAGAATTTCATTTAATTTCACATTTGGAGTATTCTAGCAAATCTATAAACTCAGAGAATATCGAAAACTTATGGCAGGGTGGCATCTAGTGAAGACATGCAAGTAGGAAGAAAATTTTGATCTAAATGAGCTTTTGTATGAATATTTTCTCAACGTTGAAGGAGAAATATGTTATGTTATAGAACTTTAAAGACAGAGCACTGATGGGCATTAAAAAAGAATTTTTGCTTTAAAAAAAAGCAACACAGTACTCCCTACAAAGTACTGCATTCTTGGACACGGAAAACTCGCTCACATGAATTCTGGGTATGTTCAAGATGGTGCACCACTCGTCAGTCATTCCCAGATCCTCTCGACTTTTCAAGATGGCAGTCAAGTCAAATGTCCCACCCCGGGGATTGTTGTGAATGTCAAAATCCCAACCCACGTGCGCTTTACAAAGTCTAATTCCCCTAGTGCATAGGTGCATAATATCAAAACAACCGTAAACCTTAGGTTCACAGATACTGTTTTTTTTTCTTTTAGGGCGAGGACAGCTCACCTGCTGTCAGTGGTTTTCGGCCAATTCAGGAACTTGGGGCAGGTGCTCCTGCTTGGGGTCAATACAACTTCAATTTTTGTAACAAACTTTAATTTCGAATCTGTGTATGGCAATAGCAGACTGCACACTACAGACTGCAGATTCTTTTAACTAGTGTGTCGCATTGCCATATCATAAACAGGTTAGCCTGAGCTCTATTCAGGGTAACTTGAGTCTGCTAATGTCATGCGCAGATTTCATATGTCCTTTAGAGCCTCTTCATATGAGCCTGGTCAACCGGGCTGGCTCGGTTTCCGAGCTCTCGCCTCGCCTCTCTTTCCTTTGTAAAAATATTGATATGTTCATATGAGAGGCCTGGCTGGCCCGGTTACTGAGATCTCGGTAACCGGGATGAAATTTTCCCCATATTAACACTCCAGCCCGGTGACCGGGATGAAACATTTTAGACAAAATAGCTTCGCTCTCACCACATAGCGGTCAAAATGGCATAATTTTGGTCTTGTATGTATTTCCACTTTAGGAGTATGCGAATCAGCTTTATTAGAAAAGTTAAAAGAGTCCACAAAGCTATGACAGTCGCGAACAATACAAGGTTATGTTCCACCATTTCGGTTGTGTTTCTTGAATTCATCCCGGTCGACCGGGCTGAAATTTCCCATATGAACACATCACAGAATTTGTACTGGTTACCGGGCTCATATGAAGAGGCCCTGAATGTGTTGCAATATACTGTGTCAATTAAAAGATTTATGGAAATTGTCATAGGGTGAACAAGTGATCATGCAAACCTAGAGAAATTTAAGGTTAAGTAGAGCAATATTTGCCATTGATATGGATAGTGGAAGAGTCTGAAATACTTGTTCCCTGTGATATGCAGGAAATGTTCTTGGGTACTCCTAGGCAGTATTTTTAAATCAGAGGATTTTTACCATTAACACTTTACCATTTTTTAGTATCTCTGCTTTTACAGTGGCCACAGTGAACAAAACTTAAAAATAGTATTCACACCAATTTTGACCAAGCTGCAGTTTATATACTAAAACATAAAGAACCTATAGCAACCATAGGAACCACATCAATAATCATAATTGCACAGAAACAGTTTATCTAATACACAAATTCAAATTTTGGTGGAAATCACACATACAGAGTCCCATAAAATATTGCGAATACAGAAGTAGTGCATTTTTTGGCATTCTCCTTGGCTTTTCTGTTGTGTTTCAGTACAGGTCCCTAAAAAATATTGTTTTGGTGACCATGATAATATTGAGTATAACCCTAAGAAAACCCTTAGAGCTTGAAACCTCTGAGCAGCAGATATGGTATATATGCAGAAAAAAATGGTGAGATTTGCCTTAGTCTTCTTAGTCTTAGTATCTTGAGTGGTGTACAAATATTTTTTCTTTAATGTGTTGAATAATTATTATAATCATGTTCAAACATGGAATTGAACTATAATTTTAAACTATTTGTGCGAATGATTTCATCACCTATAGAATAATTTATGAGCTAAACCGCAGTGTTGAAGTGGAGTCAATCAGAGCTTTCAAATTCTTGTATCAGGAAGCCTAATACAAATGATAGAATTCAAAAATAATTTGGGATTTTGTGGACAAAATAGGTTTTAACACTAGATGTACAATGTATGTAGATTTTCAAAGTTATACTTCAATTGAGGCACTACACAACAAACACAATATTTACTTTCCTGAACAAAAAATAATACAGATTTTATTAGGGTTAAAAACTTTATAAATTTCCATAAGATTAATAATTATACCACACATTTAAATGAATAGGTCTGGGCCACCTATTACAATGTGAAAAAAATTAAGAAAATTTTCATGTAACATTACACAAATTTTATAACGATCACAATCTGAAACACAATTTCAATTAAGATTTTATGGAGAAAATTTATTATTGGCAGTCATTTGCATGTTCTTTTGCATGATTTTAGTCTTTGATACAGTATAAGGTTTAATAGAAATTATATTGCTCTTAATAAATAAGGATTATATTTTTGATTTTCAGATTTAACATAATAATATAGCTCTGAGTTTATCTTAAAGAAATAATATATAATTATATCATGCATGTGTTGTAATGATTTCCTATGCCTCAATAAACATATGTTTAGTTATGAGCACGTGTACTCTATTTAGTCAATAATGTGCATGTAGTTTCAATTTGAATGCGTGAGTTCCTTTTCAGCTATGGAGGAGTTATATTGCAGCTCCTAGCTGAAAATCCATGAATTCAGTACAAGTGGAGTTGACACATTTGGAGTTAAAACAATCCCTAAAAGGGATTCTTTCTTGGTGTTATAATAGCTACAAGTAGAGTAAAATCAACTCCAGATTTGTAGTTAAATTTAGGAGTTGAAATAACCCTGAAAAAGGAGTAATTTTGAACCTAAATTTTTAACTCCGATTTTGGGGTTTAAATAACTCCACCAGAAGTAAAAATAACTCCACATTAGGAGTAAAAGTTACACCGATATTGGGTTTAAAATAACTCCCACTAAAAGAGTTAAAATAACTCCAGAAAAGGGATTATTTTGAACCGAAAATTTTAACTCCATTTTTGGAGTTGAAATAACTCCACCAGAAGTAAAAATAACTCCACATTAGGAGTAAAAGTTACACCGATATTGGGCTTAAAATAACTCCCACAAAAGAGTAAAAATAACTCCAGAAAAGGGATTATTTTGAACCGAAAATTTTAACTCCATTTTTGGAGTTGAAATAACTCCTTGAAAATTACTGTGTGCTTTGTAATATGAAATAGAGTTTCAGGGAGGTCCACGCCGAAAAAGGTGCTTCTCTGGAACGAACTAAAACATCGTTTGGATCGGTAGAGACCCTGAGAGAGACCTATCTGGAAAGCCTCTTAAAACTGCTGGTCAGAAAAATTATCTTCTATGTGTTTATCGTGATTTTTACGTCGGAAATTAGTCTTGTCATTTCTCTGCATGACTGGTTCACAATAGCCGCTCTAACTGCTGACAAGAATTGCATTCACAACACGCTCTAAAGTCGTTTCGCGAAAAGTACTTAAACGGCCTAAACAGAAAAAAAGAGATCTCTTTGGAAAGCTCTTTCAAAGCGCCAGACAGTTAGAATTATTCTTCCTCTGGCCTTACAATTGCGCTTCGAAAATCCCGACGAAAAGTTTTTTTGCGTAATTGATTAACTGCTAAAATTAAACCTCAATGTTATTACGTCATTTAAATTGGCCAATCAGGTGTCTTTCCTAAAATAGCCTCTCAGCTTGACCACGCGCTAAAATTAGATTTAAAAAAGATTATCATGGAAAGAGGGCCATGTATGGGGGATGTGTTCTCTTAGATCATAGTCTCTTGAGATCATATATTAAACAGGAAAATGTGGAATTCTCAACCCCCGCTTCATTTAACACGTACACAGGAACACCCGAGAAAATGCTGTTGCCATGGCAACATCAGCTTAATTCCCCAACCAAATTGCAAACGTTTAAAGTTGGTGGGGATTTAAAAGTCCTCCCTCCTACCCCTTCCGATATTAATAGGCTTACTCAACGAGAAAACACTAGTGATAAGAAGCTCTGGCATCATCACTGAAAATCTCATTCGCTTTGGCAGATTAAATTCAAAACATGGCCATAGAGCGCCATTTTAGCATTGCTTATGACTTTTGATAGGTTTTAGAGAGCTGTGCGTAAGAAGGACGCGAAAACTGGCATCCAAACTATAACACTGGTGCACGCAATACTTTAATGATTACCCTGTGGAGTCTCTAAACATACAGCCCGTAGCAGCCTTTTCTTTTCATTACTTTCCGGATTCACTTTTTTTCTGGATGGGGCGCGATTCTTTCTGATATATCTAAAACGTATACCGTA
>JAHPZR010005083.1:12500-27665 GCA_019787425.1 Platygyra sinensis
CTGCATTCCCTTTTTTGAGGTTTCTATTCTCCACTGTTTGAATAAAAGCAGGACATATAATTTCAGCACCTTGAATTGCTACTATTTTTCTTTGCCACTTTCAATTTACACAATGAAAATTATGCACAAACACCAAAAATGCAATGCATTTATTTTAATTTGGTAAAACATTTCCTCAACACAATCGTGATCATCTCTGTGTCTGCCTATTAGACACATGACAATTTGAAGGTCAAAAAAATTCTAGCATTTTCCCAAAAGCATGGATCTGTGGTAGCCCTGGATACAATTGCCAACTTCAATCCGACGTATTTGGAGAGTATAAAGAAACAACTAGCACTCTTAACAAGTAAGTACATCAACAACATCAAGTAAACTTACGACTATAAAGCTAGAAAATAACATTTTTGATAAACAAAAGGTTTGATACTAACCTTGACGACATGATGGCTTGTTACCACTGACAAGGTGTAGCTCGTTTGGTTTACCAATTACTCCGAAAAAACTTTCGAGAATGACTCGAGAAAGGGAATAAATTCTTGCTTCAACACGAATAAAGTTCTCTTCAAACTTAATTATTTTCATCATTTATAACCAGGCAAACTTTTTTCTTTTTTCTCGTCCTCCTTAACATCGATTGCTGCGATCTGCTTCGCAATGATGTTCCTAACATCGATTCTAACATTTTTGTCTTGCCATTTCTCCTAACTTCTATGATCGACCTGCTGCAAACTGTACCGCTTACTACATTCCAGATGCTATAAACACGAAACCATCGATCGTACAATATCAGCATCTTTGCAACTGTCGTGAACTTTTTTCCTAGCTTCCCAACTTTTTAATGCCATCCTTGCATATCCATACCACCTAACCCGAAGTACCGCGTATTTGTCACGAGAGAACTTAATCTTTTCACTAAATAAATCAACAAATCTCTCACTTGACCTTTTTATTGCGGACGTCGAGATACTGCTACAACATTTTATCGATTCAAACTCGCTGTTACAAGAATCCACATAAACCTTGGAGGTTCCTGCCAACTCACCAGAAACTCTTTCAGGTACAACTTCCTCTCTCAATGCTTTTCCCGACACACAAATCTTTCTTATTTTCATGGCCGACAGCTTCTTCGCTTGAAACGCCATTTTGAACAGGTTTGTTTTGCGAGAGATTCACGCGAGGAGTTCGCGAAGAGCGCGCTTTCAGAGTTTCCTTATATGGGCAAAAATTGGAAAGTGATTTTCATTGGTCGGGAATAATCCGCAGCATAGTTTCAAACGTATAGGGGAAGTTAAACGCTTCTAAGTGATAAGCTTCTGATTAGCGAGCCTAAGTTTCCCTATGTCTACGAACTTGAATGGGTAAGTAGTACAGTAGTTCATTGACAGACCTCTTTTGATCTGTAATCTGTGAAGCTAAAGTGTGGATGGCGGAGCCACTGTTAAATGCACTGAAATAAGCAGTAATCTGAACAAGAAGAACATAAAAGAAAAAAGTTCAAATGAATCTATATCTCAGTATCGTTTAGACAAAAACAGGTTATCGGGACAGAATGTCTTTGGTGATGGTCCTTCATGTACTTACAGTGCCACCAGAAATTCCTGAAGGTACTTCCTCCTTCTTTACCTCCAAGTGGATTAAGGGCTATTTCAAGAAATTCCCCAGGAAAACATTGATTAGCCCTGCAGTTTTAAGCCTGTCTGTTCTCATCTGAGCAGTGTTAGAAACTGATGAACCGGCGTGAGCCATGGAATAGCTTATTAAAACTATTTGGATTACTGGAAAATTCTGAAGTAGGCTTCATCGCAAAATGCCTTTAGGTTTCTTCAGCAACAGTGCATGGAAGTTACAACTGTGACCGTAGTTTGGATATCGAAGCCTTAATTAGAATAGAAGTTCAGAGTTTCATTTCTTAGTTTTCTCCTTAATCATAGTTTCAATTGAGAGAGAAAATATTTCTACAATTCGACATAATATTTGATCAAATGTAATTCCAATTTTTACACACACATTTCCATGCTCTGCTGTGTGGTGACGTACTTGTACTGTCAACTCTTTTCTCGATGTTTAGAACCGATAAGACTACGTATCTCGTTTTGACGTATTAAAAGACGCTGAGTCCTTCGTGTATCTGTGCGCAAGATACGTCTATGCAGGTAAAATGCATGGACGTAGCTTACTACTGAATTTAAACAGCGAGAAATTATTACGTGAAATGAGAATAAATAATATGTTTAGAAGTCATGACACCTGCAATATGAAAGGTTTAAGGACTTCAGTGAATGCATGTCTAAAAACTTTTAAAAATACTCCTCAGGTATGATTAAAGGGACAATGTTCACGATATGTATACTGCAATTTAATTGGTGGCTTGCACCATTTTGTGAACGAAAGTTAACTTTAAGAAAATGCATTCATAGTTTTTAGACACGTGTATGAGATAGATAAAATTTAATTGGTGTCTACTACACCAGTTTTGCGAACAAAAGTTTTTGTTGATAAATTATACATTAAGGAATTCGTAGACTGTATACACAATCATGTATATTAGATATGTGCAATTCAAATGGAGGTCTGCTTTCTTTTGTCCACGAGAGTTTATTTGGTGGAATCACAGTGAGTATTTTATGGTCTGCATACACATGTATCAGATATGTGGCAGAATACAATTTAATTGGCGCCGTGGCTTACCGGTACCATTTGGGTGAACGATAGTTCAGAATTACGTATCGTAAATGGTAGTTGGGATTAGTTTAAAAAATATCCCATCTCAATTAAAAAACCGTATCTATACCTGTTTTGCTAGCAATATTAATATTATCTTAATAAAGTTCAGAGGTCAGTGCTTGGTAAAAGAATTTCCAATTTAGCACCATATCGTTTTTCAAAGTTAAGCACAATATTAGTTGGCATACATTTAGTTAGAATTGTAGTGCAGAAATGAGCGAAAAGTTTTCTTTATCAAAAAAAGGAAAATTAAAAAATAATAACAATTGAATAAATAAACAAAAAGTGGTTAGAAAAACAAGAAAATACATTAGAAAATACATTAGGAGCAAGTTAACTGAAATATAGCAAAAAAAATTAAATTAGATATTCCACTTATCTTCAAAAAAGGACTAAAATGTCTTTCTTTGTTAAACCAGTATTAAATGGTGTTCACTTTTGTGAGCACCTTTAAACGATTGTCGAATGCAAACTATGGATAAAATCTTATAACTGGATTTTCGACAAAATAAACGAAACCTTTGAAAGCCTGCTTTTATTTATTTCTGTTGCCATGGAAACGGCACATCCGTCAACTTAACTACCAAAAGATAAGTTTTTGTGTTAACTTGCTTGTTGCAAGTTTTGGTGACGAAAGAATCAATTGCAAGCGTTTTAGAGAAAAAGGTAATTGAAAGACAGGTATCAAAAACTGTGCTTGGCCACCTTTATAGCCAAAAACATGGCAACGCGCCAGATTGAGGTGAAAAAGTCAACACTTTTCATTTCTTTCGACAGAAGTTTTAAAGTAACAGCGATCTTTAATAGCCAAAAAGATTTTGCAGCTGCAGCACGTCAGAGTAAGGTGGAGATATCAACACCTTTCATTTCTTTTGAAAGCAGGTTTAAAGTAATACCGAACGTTAATAGCTATAAAGTTTGCAAGACACCAGAGTGAGGAAGAAATGTCACCACTTTTTATTTCCTTTGATAGAGGGTTTAAAGTAACAGTGAACGTTAATAGCTAATGGAGATTGCAACACGACAGAGTGAAGTGGAAATGTGAACATTTTTCATTTCCTTTGACAGAAGGTTTAAAGTAACAGCGAACGTTAATTTGCAATGCGTCAGAGTGAAGTGCAAATGTCAACGCTTTTAATTTCCTTTGACAGAAGGATTAAAGTAACAACGTACGTAAACGGCTAACGTGGATTTCAATACGACTGAGTAAAGTGAAAATGTCAACACTCTTCTTTTCTTTTGACAGAAAGTTTAAAGTAAAAGCGAACGTTGATAGCAGCACACCTGAGTGAGGTACTAATCATATTCAGACTGGGCTTCTGTTTTCCTTCTCTGAAACATGTGATTATGGTGAAGTTATCTATGATAGTATCATATGTCATCTTGGATTACATGATCTCTACACAGCAATAAAAATTCGGCAAAATGGCCCAAGAGAATTGAAAACAGATTATAAAGCCAAGGTTGTCAGGGAAAAGCTATAGGTCGAGATTATTTTGTTAGAAAAAAAAAAAAAAAAAAAAAAAAGCAAGGATATGTGAAAATGTCAGGACTTTTCATTTCTTTTGTTAGAAGTTTAAATAATAGTAAATTTCAACAATCAAAAAGCAAGCAACACACCAGAGCAAGGTATAGAGCGTATTCACGTGACGAAATGACAGCCATGTTGGTGTTGAAAAACAATAAGACAGCAGTCATGTTGTTGTACCAAACCAAACCAAACCTGTGGGAGTTAAACTCTTTTCTTAGGTAAACACTTTCTTTTGTTCCAATAAATTTGCATGGCTGCTGGACACGTAAGTGAATACGCTCTATAAATTAAACCTGTTCATACCGTACCAGGTTTCACTTTCCGCCGGTCTTCTGAAACCATAAAAAGAAAGTTATCTCCTGTCGTAGAGGTTACTGCAACTAAACTATCCGTTTATTAATATCTTGAAAATATGGAAGTTTCGGATCTTTCACTACAAACAGGCACAGTCTGAAGTTTAAAAGAAGATACGGTCGATATAAGACGGGTGCCATGGCAACCTTATGTTCCTCGACCAATCAAATAACCACCGGTAAAACATTGGTACCACTTAAACAGCAACTCATAGTTTTCAGAATTTTCAACAACACTGTCATTCACCTCGGCTGACTGATACCATTACACCTGCTTAACACTCGGTGGTGAATTTATAACCTTGTAAAGTCAGAAAGGTATCGTTTTCAATCTTAAGGTAAGCGCTTTTTAACCAAGAAAGCCTCTTATTATTTTGAAACTAAAACTGGGGCAAATGTTTCAAATCAAAAGCTATTCTAAACGAAGAACGATGCCGGTGAAGTCGTCATCGAGCATATTATTTCATATTGATATATTAAAATGATATCAGTTTAGCATCCAAGCGTTCAAGAGCAAAATCTGCTTTGAGCAGAAGAGTACTAGAGATCCGAAAGTTTTGTGCAGTACCAGGATAAAAAGCAAGAGAAATAGAAAAGACTAGACATGCACCGAGATGCAAAAAATTGTGACGTCTCACTCGAAACGTTGCTGACGGCTCGCCGTTCGTTAGCCGTTCAGTAGCTGCTCAAACGGGATGAGATAGGCCTTTGAAACGGCTCCAGCTACATCAGACTTCTATATCATGTACCAATTCAGAAAATATTGTCATCCCTTCGAATGGCTCGAGCTATCCGTTCAAAAATACTATTACCATCCCAGGGTTCTTGCTATTTTTTTGCATAGAAGGTAAAAAACCAAAAATAGCAGGTAACTTTGTTACCTGCCCCTCTCGCTGGGGGTGTGGGGGCGCGTAGACCCCCACCGGGGTACAGGGGGCAAAGCCCCCGGAAGCTACTGGGTTTTCGGTGATTCAAAGTGTCTTTTGACATGTCTCGTGGCACCCTTTTTCATGAGCCAAGAAATTCTTGTTATAGCCAAAGTCATCGTTTTTATTGATTAAATCAGTTATATTAATAGTACTCTTTTGATAAAATGTTGTAATCAATCTAGATAAATACTTTGCTAATGCCGGGCTAGTGAATTCAAGTGTTAACTTGACGTTGGTATCGATCACTGTCGCGTGTCAGCAGCTGTTAAATTAATTTAATACTCAGCAAAAATGAAGTAGGTTATACTATTTTAATGATTTTCACTCACCACCGCTTTTCTGACGCTTTGATTGAAAACAAAATTCCTGAAATTCCGACAGACCTTTCTGTCGTTTTCCACTTGTGGACGCCATTTTGTAAACGTTTCTCAATGGATTATGGGGCGTTTCACTTGGCCGTGAGAGGAATGGAAAGAAAACGTGGCGGACTTCGTTTCGAGGGGTGAATTGACAAAAACAAGCTGGATTGCTTCAACAAATTATGTATTTTCAAAGCGGTAACATCTGCTTGATATCTTCACAGCATTGGTTGGAAGGGGAAAGCAATATTTTCCCATAAACGCAACGGGATTTCACCTTTCAACAGACGAACATTCGTTGGATACTTTCGATAAATATTTCAGTGAAACGGCCGGTAACATTTACTTGAACAGCCGGTTAAAATAACCGGTTACCGGCTCTTAACAAGAACCCTGCCATCCGTTCGAAAGGCTCGCCGGAGCTATCCGTTCCAAAACGTTTCGAACAACTCGTCGCAATCCGTTAAGAAAACACAAGAAAAAAAAAATATCAGCCGTTCGAGCTAGTGCGATCCGTTCCAGAAAGATTATTCAGCCTGCTGCTTGGCTACTAAAACTGAAGTATGTTTTCGAGTGCAACAAACTTTAAGTTGATCTTTAAGCCATCATTTTCTCTTGGTTATAATTGTTTACCAGACAAAAGAAAAAGTCTTGTTTGTGACACAGAATAATCTTGCTTCAGAGGAAAAAATCGCGCAAATAAATTTAGGGAGAAATCATTTTCAGCGCCTCAAGTAGATAGTCAAACTGTTTGGTTTGTCAAATAATAGACACGTTAGGCAGTCCTGCTGCTAAGTCGTACTTCTTTCTAGGTACACCGTTCTCTATTCTATTAATGATTAGTAGAATTTTACTAGTATACTAATGCAAATGCTGCAATCTGATTGGCTGAGCTGCTCGTATACTATCAGCCATTAGAGTACAGTGGCCGCCGGTCGTCCACGAAATGCGACGTTTTTATAGTTTTTCCAAAGTTTTGTAAGGAATTTTAGATGTAAACGGGTAATTAAATTCCCGAGAAGACTAAAAGAAGCGCATTTACGGTTTCTTGACTTCAAAATCTTGAAAATATTGAAAAAGCGGGTACGCGCGTAAACAACTGCAAAGTTGCCCAGGACAGTTCAAATGTCAAAAAAAAGTGTCAAATGTTTGTTTATAGTGGTCATGCACTTAGCTTCACCTAGCTAGTTCACATGTATGCCACTCAGACTGAAGGAAACAAATATTTCAAATGAACATAACAGGCTTAAAAATCCCAACTGGCAGGAGGCAGGCCAGTTGGCTATTTACAAGCATGACCGAGGAGTTGAACTATGGTCCACCGAGAAACAACTCCAGCTTAGTGGTCAGAGCGGGAATAGGCCATTTCCGAATTACCTCAGGCCACTTCTTCGAAGCGAGTCTTGGTGCTCACCTTTCATATGCAAATCAATTTTCATTCACACGCAAATGAGTTTAATTTGCGTGTGAATGAACATTGATTTGCATATGAAAGGATGAGCACCAAGACTCGCTTCGAAGAAGAGGCCTCAGGTAATTCAGAAATGGCCTATTGAACCCGCGACCTCCGGATTTCAAGTCCAGCGCCCTAGCCACTCGGCCACGCTGCCTCCCCTAAACTAACTTTGATTAAAGGGTAAAGTTCAATAATGCGTGGAAAAATCATTAGAAACCGTTATTTGTGTTAATGTCAGAATTGTACTAAAACAATGAGATTATTCGCTCTCGATTTCTATAGAAATCTCGAGCTCATAATCTAATGGTTAGTATAGGAGGTAAACATACCGTTTCGAGTTCAATTTGGAATTAATTTGCACGAGTGAGAATTTCAAAAAGCTGAAATTACACTCTTTATCCTTGCATATGTGCTAACGCGTGCATCTCCGAGGGATTTTTGGCCCAATTTTGACCAATAAACATTTCTCTCGTCGGCGGCCATTTTTTGTCTAAATAATTAAGTCGCTAACTTGACAAAACTCCCCTGAGGGAGGATATGACGAAAAGAGCTGAGAAATGGCTAATGGCTAATGGCTAATAATTGGCTAATGATGACATCATCCGCGGAGGTTTGGATATAGTCACCGACAAAACTAAAAAATAAATAAATAAACCGAAGGCAGAACATGACCCGCGTACGGCTGCGCGGTTAAAAAATAAACCGCTAGCCTACGGCCGCGCGTTTAATTAAAGTAGATACCGCTCTTTCATAGTTTAATAATTTCAAGAAGTCCTCTCCCAACCCTTGTATGTTTACATTTTGATCACGTACTATTTGAATTATGCAGGATCACTGAGATGTCATCATCTGTAAACATGACCAACAACACTACAACGACGGGAGCAAATGGTAAATCTAGATCTGTTACTTATTATTCCAAGCTGGAAATTTTAGCGTTTTGATAATCTGCTGATTGAAAGCTTTGTTTTTATTTGCTTGATGGAATCTACATGGGGCGATACTGAGCCGAGTGGATCCGCAGACCACTTTGGCAATGTTCATGATCAATAACGGGACAGAAGCATTAAAAACTGACATCAATTTGTTTTTACGATAACAAATTGTCAAATTGTCTGCTCTCGTTGTCTGACGCATCGCATAAGTTATTAATTTCATGTGTCTGTCCGCTTATTGACAATAAATATGAACCAATGAGCGTGCGAGAATTTCTGCAGTTATCGTAAAATTAACAAATTGACGTCAGTTTTTCATGCGTCTGTCCTGTTATTGATCATGAATTTCGTCATAGCATTGTCAAAGTAGCTGTGGATCCACGAGGCGATAGCCGAGTAGGATCCGCAGACTACTTTGGCAATGCTATGACGAAATTCATTGTCAATAACAGGACAGACGCATTAAAAACTGACATCAATTTGTTTTTTAGGATAACAAATTGCCCTGCTCTCGCTCGCTGACGTGTCGCATGAATTTCAAATTCATGTGTCTGTCCGCATATGGACAATAAAAATTAACCAATGAGCGCGCGTGAATTTCTGCAGTTATCGTAAAAATGCATATCGATTTCTTTTCAGCCGCTAAAAATGTGCTTGAGATTTAGGCATTAATCTGTTGTTCCATTTACCCTCTCATGTCCAAGATCAAAATTTAAGTATTCTCAGAATTTAAGTAGTTTCATTACAACGAGATTTAAGTTATTACATTTTGAAAAGAAAGAAATGAAATATCCAGAAAAAATATGGGTTGATCTTTCTAACGCCAGGGGGGCATTATCATTTGTTTTAAAAAAAGATTGCGCTGTTCAAAATATCGATAAATCTGAAAAATAGTCTCTATCTTACTGACGTTTTAGTGGACTGTGATGACGGAGCGAATGTAAACTAAGGAGTGAAAGGCCTTCAAATGTAACAAAAATATTTGATTCAGCAACTTATCATGCAATAAGAGTCCCCTTTCCAACTGGCGCACGCCCTTCAGTGTCACTTATGTAACTTATAAGCGCCCTTTTATGAATACGTTACGTAATTCAATAAGTGCCCCGTTGGCAAGTAAAGCAGGCAACGTTCAAGACATTGAAATAAGTAAGAGAATGGTGTCACAACTAAGAGAAACCCCATTGTTAAAAATTTCTTCTTTATCTGTTTTTGTTCATTAAAGGATTGTGACAAATTTTGATTTCTATGCTAAGAAATGAACCTTTCCTAAATATTTTTGATTTCTTTTGCAGCAACATACAGTACCGTTCCGGCATCACTGGCACCATCACGGGTTACTATTCCCGAAAATATCAAGATTGGCATGACGACAGCATATGCAGTGATTTTCATTATTGCTCTATTGGGCAACAGCCTTGGCTTGTTGGTGGTGTTGAAGAAATCTTCTCGATCTACCAGCGTCACAAACCTCTTCATTGCAAACATGGCCACTGCAGATCTGCTTTTAACTGTCACATTAATGCCCTACCAAGTGGCTTATCTCTACCGTTTAACCAGGTGGATTGGAGGAATGCTGGGGACCATAACTTGCAAGGCTTTGCTTTACCTCATCCCAGTTTCGATAGCGGCGACTGTCCTAACAATGATGGTCATTTCATTCGATAGATTTTACGCAGTATTCTATCCTTTAAAACAAAAGGTCTTCCTAAAGCCGAAAATCTTGACAGCGACCATTTGGATCCTGTCTTTTGTGTTAATGCTGCCATACGCCATATTGCAGCAAGTCCAATTTAATCCAGTTCTAAACGTATATGAATGTGTACAAGTTTGGCCCGGGGATGATCCAAACGATCCAACATTTAGGAAAACTTATCGCGTTCTCAAGATCTTCAACATAATCGTTTTTGTCATACTCTACGCAGTGCCACTTTCTATAACTGGTATCATTTATTTCTTAATTTGCCGTAAACTGTGGAGTCGTAAACAGTTCCCGGAAATACAACAGATAATAATCGCGCGGCTGCTGAAAAGACGAAACGCAAAGTTGTGCGACTTCTAGTTGTCATTGTCGTCGTATTTGCACTGTGTTGGTTCCCAGTGCATGTTGTTATGTTTTTTTCGGTATTGGCTTCCTTATTCACCACACAAGTTGCCCCTTGAAGTGGAATTCTTTTTTCTCTGGCTGGGGCATGCAAACAGCGCGATAAACCCCTGCCTTTACATCCTGATGAGTGAAAATTTTCAAAGAGAGCTTGCTTCTACGCTTGGCAGTTGTTGCCATTGTCTAGGACGTTTCAACTGACTGCCAAATAGACCAAACACATGACCTGACACGTGATCTCAGGAGTTCTCTAGAGTTGTGTAGTATGTAAGATCAAGTAACAACGTGCAATTTACTCTAGGTATAATACGTCTAGTGATGAGATTCAACATTACGCTAGCTTTATATAGCAACAGAAAGTAACGACTTAACCGACTCGAAACTGAACATTTTGCAACAATGATTTTTCGGTAGAAATTGACTAGTCAAAAATTGAGCGAGTCTTGCTTTTACGCTTGATAGCTTGGAGTTCTGATTAATATATATTAGGAAGCGAGGACTCCAAACTAGAAGTCATGGGTCGAGTGCCGCCTTGTTATTAAAATTGTGTTGTGTTCTCGGGCAACTGAAAAGTTTTAATCTCTGTCTGAATTCAGAAAGTTTTCAACGCAGCGAACCTGGGTTTCAAAATGTGCACGAACTTAAAAGTTTAGAAGTAAATAAATGGTATAGAAGTCAATAAACCTAAGAATAGTTAGGAATAGTAAAGTTGAGCCACTGTCAAGTATAAAGCTCCACACTGAAGTAAGAAACAATCTGAACTAGAAGCCGTAAAAGAAATTTCAATGAATATATATCATTATCTTTTAGTCTAAAACAGTATGTCATAACAGGCATTTATTTGGTGCTTTAAATGTTAGTAATGGTCATTCACGTAGCTGCTCAGTCCAATCTCGATCTATCAGAAATTCCTGGAGGTACTCCTCCTTCTTTCTCTTCAATGAGAGAACGTGCTGTTTACATTAAAGAAATATACCGAAAACAAATCTATTTGGCTCGTGAGAAAACTTTGAGTTGGAGTTGGTTGCTGAACATGTTTAAGATTTCATCAATTTTAGGCCATGGAAATCACAGCCGTGATCGCAGTTGGGTTGATTCTGTCATTATTTAGCATAGACGTTATTTAAGAATTTAATTCTCAGTTTTCTCCTTAGATTGAGTTTTAGTTGAGAGAGGAATATATCAGGATGTTTTAAATTGTCTTGATAACATTCTGTATCTTGTTTATGATGTACCACAAGTCATTGTTTGCGAGAAATGCTTGTGGTGGAAAAAAAAAAACATTAATGGAGCTTTCTACTCGATGTGAACAAGACAAATGTAAATAAATAATATCGATAAAAGTCATATGACCTACAATACGAAAGGTATAAGGACTTGATTGAAAGGATTTCTCGAAAATTTATAAAACAAATCATTTTGAAACATTAAACGGATAGTCTTCCCTATATGCATAACTGCAATTTAATTGGTGGCTTGCACCATTTTTGTGAATGAAAGTTCATTTGGAGAAATTACATTCATAGTTTTTGTGTAATATACATAAGTTACCAGTATTAACAATTTTTGCGCGAATAAAAGTTCATTTCGATAAATAACAATTAAGGAATCACAGACTGTTTACACATGAGTAAGACAGATGACAGAATTTGTGGTTAGCTGCATTTCTGTAAAGGATGGTTTTTTTTTGCAGAATTTCGTAACGTAAATGGTAGTTTGTATTAGTATAAGATAGATGCTATCCTAATTTAAAACCTTATCAACACTTCATTTGTGTACCAATGTATCTCTTAATAAAGTAAAAGGTTAGATAGAATTATTGTGTTAACCTGCTTGTTGCAATTTTTGTTGACCAAAGAATAATTCGTTTTAAAAGAAAAGAGTAAATGAAACACTGGTATCAAATAGCAATAGCTAACGGAGATTGCAACACGACAGAGTGAAGTGGAATTCGAATGTCAACACTTTTCATTTCTTTTGACAGAAGATTTAAAGTAAAAGCGAAGTTGATAGCAACACACCTGAGTGAGGTATTAATCACATTCAGACTGGGCTTCTGTTTCCCTTCTCTGAAACATGTAATACCAGCGAGGTTATCTATGACAGTTCATGATATAAAACACATACGGATATTATCAGTACGAAGATCGCCAATTCTATAACTGGCCCTTATTTGTGTCACAATTCTCTCCATCCGTTACATCACCACTAATTTATCCCTGTATCACATGCTGTAATCTAATATGGGCCTTTAATTGTGTCACAAACCGGCAAAGAATTTACTTACGTCAAAAACGCGTCAGATTGATTTCCAGGACTTATTACAAAACATCTACTTAACCACTCTTTACGAAAATAAACCACTCTTTTCAGATATGAAAATTTTAGATATTTTTAGTATGTATTCATTTCAGGTTGGTTCTTTGATGTGCTTTTATCAAAGTGATCTATTACCGCTTTCCTTCCGACTGATCTTTCAAACCGGCAGTCAAATCCATAATTACTCAACCATCACAAGAGTTTCATCTGAAATCCTATCGATCTCATTACTGCAGATCTAATATCAAAATGTTTTCTATACTTTTTCAAGGTCTTTAAACATGGAACTCCCTACCAGTACGTGTATAAAAGAAGCTGCAAGTTTCCAGTCTTCCAAACGAATAATGAAATCATTCCTAATAGATAAGCAAAATACAGCAATTCAGAACTAGTTTGAAGTAGAAATGTAGTTATGACGTCTTTTTATGCATACTATAGACTATTAATTTAAAATACCCAGGAGAAGACCTCAGCCATATAATAAGCTCTTAAGATTCATCGAGATCTCCTCGATACAACAAGTATCTAATATCTGTGCCGCAATACTCCATTACCACGTCCTTCTTTCCTTGTAAATCCGGAAAGTTACGCCTAATCTCTTATTCTTATTTATACAGTAATGATAATTAGTTTTATAATTATCTGCATATGTTATTTTGTAATTTTCGGAAGTAGCGAAATAAGTAAATAAAATAAATAAATGAAACAGGCAAATACACATCAGTCAAAATACGGTCGCCATGACAATCTCGTCAGTGTTCCTCGACCAATCAAATAACAAGCCTTTTAAGTTTAGTTCCCGGCCATGCCAGTCTCTAAGGGCTACTCAAAAGGCAGTTAAGAAAGCCAATGAATATGCAAGTTTTTATTGTTGCTACAAGTTTTAACAGTACTTAAACCCACCCACAGCTGTTAAGGGCCCAATTCATCTACTAAACGTTCGTCATTGAAGTTATACCATTGCAGAATCAAAGGAATATCTCTTTCAGTCTTAAGGTAAGAGCCTTTCAGATAAGAAAGCTTGTTCATTACTAAGCTCAGGACAAATGCTACAAGTCAAAAGTTGGTTTTTAACGAAAGAAGATGGGTATAGTCGTCGGAACATGTTGTAATATATATGTGGATGATACCTGGTTTGCATTCAAGCGTTCAGGGGCCATATGTGTTCTGAATGGCAGAGTAATTTTAAAAACAGATCCGAACGTCTTGTTACCAGCAGTAAAGCAAGGAAAGTAGTACAATACTTCCGATGCAACAAGAAGTTTTTACTATAATTTATTGTGTCTAACATCCGATAAAAATAGTGTAAATTAATTTTCAGCTGGGTCATTTTGTTGCTATAGAAAGCAATCAAATTATTGCCCTTTTGAAATGAAATTTCTTTTAAAAAATAACTTTGCGAGAGACAACTTTCCGTGATTTTAGCTCTCTTGGATTTTCTGATTTTAAACTGATTCAAAAAATTCAACAAAGCTGCCTCAAAAGAAGTTGAAAAAGAACAAATAGAACCAGGTTTGTCAAATAAAGGAAAAGTATTTGCCTAAAAACAATGGATTGTTTTTAAATTAAAACAGGGAAATGTAAATATGCCACTGAGCACGTTTTTTTTTACATCACGTTACTGCAACAAATTCTTGTTTTTTTTAAGATGGTTCGGTACAGTTTTTTTCTGGACCATACCTAGCATTGTCAATTGGCGTTTTACCAACCTTTCATTGATCCAATCGATGTGAAAATAAGACCAGTTTTAGTTTGGTTGAATGTGATTTACAAGGTAATCGATATTTTCATGGAAATGATATACCAAAAAATTGAAATCGATCAAGCATGAATTTTGTACGAACCAGACCTGCTATAGAAATGCTGATAACAATTTCTGAAATTACGATGTATGGCAAAGGAAATATGCAAGAATGAAAATATTCTGTATGTTTGATTTCGAATAAATCGCGAAAACATTTCAAACTGTGCTGTTTGTTTAATGAAATTGAATGGACTGAAAGAAAAACACTATTTTAATGAAATTGCTTCAAAAGACAACTAAATGCGCATTTGATTACTTATACCTAATAGCTATTTAATTTTTAAGTACACAGAACATACCCTGTCTCATTCAATAACATTCCCTTCGGCGATGACACCCCAGCGGATGTGGAGGTCCAATTTGGTCATTCACTTTATTCCGGAAGGCTACTGGGTTTACAAACAACGAATAAAACGAGGATTCAAGGATTCTAGATACGTCAACGAGTAGCTTTGCAAATGCAGCGGTTGCTAATTGAACGCCAATATGAGAGTCCTGCGAGACCCAGAAGCTCGTGCAGAACACAATTGAAATATATAATGCAAATTAAATGGACACGAAGCTAATACTACAAGAAAGACGGTGTTTAAGCAGACGAAAGGCACTCAGGGGACACTGCCCTTTGGATGCATAATATAATTTTAATGACGA
>JAHPZR010005084.1:0-5000 GCA_019787425.1 Platygyra sinensis
CCCGGATTATATTATCGGAACTGGTGACAAGATCTGATAACGTCTCCAGTGATTCAGTGAAAACTGTAAACAAGAAGCTGAAGAAATTCTGTAATCAAAACAACTGGAAACTCGTCCAGCACCAAAATATCACGATAAATGACTTAAATCAGAGTGGACTTCACTTAAATAACAGAGGTAACAATATTTTATTCAATAATTTTGTAAATTGCCTAGATAATCGGTCTGCATGATTATTACGTAATTCTTGTATCAGCCATTCAAACGGACTTGTTTTACCCAGCCAGGATCACTCGGTTGCTTCTCTACCTATTACGCGCGATCATGCCATGAACGTCCCGCTACGGCAAGTGGAGGAAAATCAAACTTTTGATTCTCCCACTCTTGGCCTCCCTAATGTTAGGGGTTTTAAGATAGCTGCTCTAAATATTGCCAGCCTCCCTGGGCATATTGAGGAATTAAGAACGTATATGGCTGTTAAATCCGTCGATGTTCTAGCAGTAAATGAAACACGTCTTGATGATTCGGTGTCAAGCAGTGAAATGAGTATACCTGGGTACTATCTTGAGAGAAACGATCGTAATAGGCATGGTGGTGGGGTTGCGCTCTATATTAGAGATACTATAAATTATGAATGTCTGCTAAATCATGACAGTCAAGTAAATCTCGAATGGATTGCTGTAAAAGTGATAAAACCAAATGCTAAACCCTTCATTGTTGGGACATGGTATCGACCTCCCGGGAGTGGCATTGAAATCTTTAACGCTTTTGGCACTAATTAAGCAATTTTTAGGAAGTGAATTTTACTGATTTGAAGCGGCTCTTCGTGACCTTGAAAATTAACCCACAGAAGTATAATTGGCCTCAAAAGACTTGTAAACTCCTCAAAAATAAATTTCCAGGCTCAAACTGGAGTGTTATTTTGATGGGGATTAAACAGAGCGAAGTTTATGATTTGGTATTAATCACTGAATTTTGCGTGTTTTTGACCAGACGTGGGACCGCAACGGATTTTTGATTTTTTGGCGGGTTTAAAAAAATATTTCAAGAAAAAAAACACACCACGTTTCTAGGCTTACCATAGGCTATCTCTGGGAAGAATATGAAAAATTTTGATTTTTCATGATGTGCCACATGTTTTCGACATGGCTCGGTCCTAATGGACATTCCCTCTTACATGTAAATAGTTCATGATCTTAATTCAGCAGTTTCTACCTGTACAATTTTACAGCAACCCCACTGATAAGAACCTAACTTAAAATTTTAGGCTAAATAGGTTCTTATGTGGAGGGCACTTAAAATGAAAATTTTAGCCTAACAGGCTCTTAAAACCCAGGTTCTTATATGCGGGTTTTTGTACTGTATTTAATTCACCTGTGGGAGCCTAAAAGTAACAAAAATAATTCTTTTATGCCGCCATTGTACTGAATTGAACTTGGGAGGTCTCTGTGGGGTGCTTGCACTAGTTTGCTGAGGATGATATGATGTACCACAAATGATCAACTCGTCAATTGGCATTTCTTGGCCACTTATACTGTGGCGGTTTTAATAGAAACTCAAATAAAAGTTAATTGTTAACAGTGTCCATGGTAATTAAATTATCATTTTCAGCAAAGGTGGGGCAAAAAAGGCGCCCCACGGCTGGTAAACGAAAATACATAGCATTGATCTGAAAGGTAAGGGAGCAGAGAGAGGGAAAAATGTTTTTGCCAAAAGATATACTCGCTGTGATAGTGAAAGCAAGAGGGAATATTTGAGAATGTGACCAGTCTTTTATACTGACGGACATATGCCACTCTTCATGATTGGCTGTTATGTCACGTAACAGACCACCATCGGATCAACAAATGTGCCTTGAATACAATAGGTCAGTTTATCGACATAAATAACATAATGTGTTGGCTTGATTTTTGTTTGTTTATTTCTTCAAAAATGTGCTTTCGGCCCCATGATCTTGGGTAATTTTTATGAGAATGGTTACTTGAATGTATGGATTTGTCGTACTCAACTTGCAAACGAAAATCTGATCAGTCCACGTTAATCGTTAACTTTTTTGTGAATACAGGAGGGAGAGGGGGCGGGGGCTTATTAGCTTTCCTCCTCTGAAAAGGGAGGTCTTTTTAGAGGGGGGTCTTGTTAGAGAGGGGGGGGCCTTATTTGGGAGGGGGCTTATTTGAGAGGGGGGCTTAATAGAGGATTTATGGTAAAAAAAATAATGCTGGTTATTTGAAAGGCTTTTCAAAGTAAAGAAGAATGCCTTATTCCTTTTTGGAATACCTTTTTTTTTGTTTTAGAGATATTTACGTTTTTTGTGTTATGCAAATAATGAAAGTGATTACTTGTATGGATTTGTCGTACACATTTTACAAACGAAAATCTGATCAGTCCATGTTAATCGTAAACTTTTTTGTGAATACAGGAGGGGGGCTTATTAACTTTCCTCCTCTGAAAGGGGGGGCTTATTTGAGAGGGGGGGGGGCTTAATAGAGGATTTACAGTAAAAAAAAATAATTGCTGCTTATTTGAAAGGCTTTTCAAAGTAAAGAAGAATGTCATTATCCTTTTTTGGAATTCCTTTTTTCGTTTTAGAGATATTCACGTTTTTGTGTTATGCAAATAAGGAAAGTGATTACGTCATAAATAGTTACACTTCAGCGATGATAATAATACTAGTAACCAGTATTTATTTAGCGCACATATCAAAAAATGACTCTCATGGCGCGTTACAATAAGTATAAGAAATTAATTAAAATCAATTTAAAAATGAACACAATAACTATTGATAAATATAGAAAATAATTATGTCTTTATATTTTTTAAATAAAGGCAGTGTTCCAACGTGGTTCAGGCAGGCCATTCCATAATTTTGGTGCACACGTCAATTGTAGGCTGTGATGAATTCTGCAATCTCGATACCAGGCCCTCTCTTCTGTGCCTCCCTTGTCTCCTCAACAACAAGAGAGGCAAAGGAGAGAAAGCATGAGATTGAGGTTGTTTATTCCGCCTCTACCCCAAGGAGGCGTGATCTACAAGGATCCTGTCAACACGGTAGTAACGGCTTTATTGGGTTTTATCCATAGATAAGGAGAAGAGGCTGAAAACATGGATGATCGCCGTCATTTCTGTAGTGGCAGCAATCCTGACCTTGTTGCTGATAACATTCATCATTGTGGTGTGTTTGCGGAGGAGACGAGAGAAGAACCTGCTAGCAATTGCTCAGAAATGTGAGTTAGTGACTCATAAAGTCTTCATGTGCAAAGGGGGCACAGTAATGACCAAGGGTTGAGAGGTCTGGGCTCGAGGATGGCTAGACTGTACTCTTTACTCTCACAGTGCCTCTCTCCATCAAGTATGTAAAGGGCTCTGAGGAATTGTCATGGCAACCTGGCAGATTGCTTGAGGGCGATGCAGTACGCAACAGCGTAGAACACAAAAATCGCCTTCATCCTGCGAACTTCCGCTGTAGAAAGAGTTTCGGATCATGATGATCAATTGAATTTTGATTAATGTTAGCACTGGTTGTCTAGAATGGTCCAAGAGGACAGTACAGCCTAGCAAAATTCAACATGATGGGGTCACTTATACAAACATGCGTGTAACGTACGCGCTAACACAAACAGGTAGAGTCTAAAACAAAGCGGGGAAAAAAGCTAATATGAACACACCTAAACAATACAATAGAATGATAATTATATTGATATTGGGAAAGCTAGGAATTGGCATAGTAAAGGCGAGATATTAGCAATCGTGCAAAGATAAGAACAGTTGCATGTCTTACTCGTCATTAGAAGTAGCTCTCTGACATCGGAAGTGTTCTTGGCTTTTGCGGTTGGATTTTTACCTGCCTCGGGGCGTAAAATCGCGGCAGTCAAAAACAAGCAATGTTATGACTCAATAAAATCATATGTTTAGCTCATCGAATTATGGTGCACATCAGAGGCTTGGAGAGCAGTTGAGAAGCTAGATTTGCCCACGGACTCGCCTCAAGCAACTAATACGCTTACCTTTGTGCTCTCCAAACTTCCCAGAGGGTTGTGCAGGAGTATTCTCATGATGCGTGATAACTGATTTTATTTTCCGTGAAACGTGAATTTAGAAAATTATTCTTCGTGACTCGTGAAGGTTTTACGTGACCCATGAAGAACCTGAATTATTGTTAGCGATACAGTAAAAACCCGCGTATAAGAACCTACTTTTTTAGAGTTTGGCAAAACAGGTTCTTATATTTTGGGGTACTTACTGGCATTTTAGGCTAAGTAGGTTCTTAATTAGGTTCTTAATTTTTACGGAGTACAAAATAGTATAATATATGGTTTGTTCTTCATTATAAAGTGTTATTTTATAGAATAAATGCTTATAATCAAGAACAAACCAGAATTGTTTTATAACAACAGTTCACATTTAACATACATTGTGCATTTTTAGTTTCACTGTGCAATTTTTTGATCTCTAAAGACAACCTTTTGTGTAAAATATTATAAATAAAATAGTTTAACCCCACATATAAGAACCTGTTGGAATTTTTTTGGCTAAACAGGTTCTTATATTTTGGGGTATTAAAGTAGCAAATTTCTGCCAGGAGGTTCTTAATTTTCTAGGTTCTTACACGCGGGTTTTTACTGTATTCGTGATTTTACCACTCTATTCTACGTGAATTTTGAGACGCAAGTTCTCCGAATGGTTAGAGTCTCTATGCAGAGTAACTTTGGTGTGCGACTTGCAATGTGGTGCCGTGACTTAGCCATTCCAGATTTCGCTTTCTTGAAACACTGTTTCTAGTGTAAGAACAGGTTATTAAAAAGAGCATCTTACTTGCTTATTTTCGTGATTCGTTAAAACGAAATAAATCCATGATTCGTGATCTTCTGTTTTTTTCCGTTCGTAAACCGTGCCAGAGACCCCCGGCCCCTGTACGACCCTCTTCCAGTACATCATCATTCGATGATACGGGCTAAAACATTTATCTATTTCTCAGTGTCTCGGAATTTTTCATTCCGTAA
>JAHPZR010005084.1:17500-32500 GCA_019787425.1 Platygyra sinensis
CTTTCTGTCAAGTTAACGACAACTTCCGGCAAATATTCTCTCTTGTTTACATAAATATCTGAGTTGATTTTACACAGTCTAAACTTCATCGCGATCTGACTTTCCTTAAACAATCCAATCCCCTAACTTAACACCGTCGCTTAGATTTTTCAAATTAAATCCGTCTTCCCTGACAACAAAGTTTAGGTAGCTTACAATTCTCGTATCTTCTGTCGATCTGTCATTGTTGATCTTTATTCTATGCCTGCAAATTTCCACCGCACTTCCGAATACATCGTTAACAATTCTACCGATCATCGATTGGTCCAGGCTAAAATTAACCCTGTCTCTCTGTTTGTCATAAACCTCTTGTATGCCACTGACCGATAAAGAGCAACCAGACTTTGTCTGAAAGTTCTGAACAAACCTGAAAAATTTATACGGAAGAAAGTCAATTACTAATTGTTTACGTTTGCGACTGGCGTATGAAAAAGGGATTTTTTTTTTTCCTAACACACTCTCGCTTCTGGTCTGTAGTTTGAGCTGTAACTATTTCTTTTTCTTCTCAGGTGGGACATCTCAAAGCAGTAGTATTAAATTAATTAATCCCCAAATTGATGTGGCGGGATTGCGCTAAAATGCTTGCGACATTTTATTTCCGTGCGAAGATCGGACGACTTCGTGAGCGCAAGAAAAAACTGCGAGCCGGGGGAGGGGCTGGTAAAGATTTGTCACGTCAAAAAACATGTGTGGGAGAGGGTGGGGAGCGCGAGCGCGCGCTGGATGACGTGTCTGGGATTTGGGTAACGGTACGATCATGTTGCGAAAAGCGAATTGAGACAAAACTTTGCAAAACTCGCTAAAATTCTCCGACTGTCGCTAAAGAATTCGAAAACAAATTCGGCCATGTTATAGAAAAACCTTCCGACCTCATTTTATGTTTGTTTGGTTTCGTGAAAGCAACGAAATTTAGAGATTCGAGCGTATATTCGCAGTGCGTTCAAAATGTTTTGGCAAAGAGTTGCCTCCCTTGTCAAGTATTACACAAACCAAAAAAATTTTGGCTGCGCGCGGAAAGGCCTAGGTACGAGTTTAGTGCTGGAGTGTTACACAGGATTTTTAAGCAGCGGTTTTACCAGTAAAATCGCGTAAGATAAGAGATGACAAGAGGAGACAAAGGTAAACTGTTCATTCTTTTATTCCTTTATTTACTCTCCCTCAGTCAGCAAGATTGTGTGCTCCCTGTGGTATGTTGAGCGATTTTGCAAAAGTTTTTGAAAGGAAAGTCTGACGCGTACAAAGTAGCTCATTTGCATAATGAAGCGCGTGCACTTTCAAGTCCGAGTCAGTGTTTTCAATTGTCAACAAATCTTGGCAAAGATTTCTTTCGTTATCTTTGATATTGTGATAAAAAAGAAATCGAATGTGGTTTAGCGTAGCACTCGTGAAATTCCACTGATTTGGGATGAATTGACATGTTTTTAATCAATCTGAATGCAGAAATTGATGCTTGTATATTATCATTCAGAAAATCGCGCCACAAGCCAAATCTGGAAAATACTTCCAAATATGGTTTTTCCCCCGATTTGGGGGGGAAAAATGGCGGGTTCTGAGCATGCGCATGCAAGTTATCCTGGACTCTTCTTTCGCCTGCCCGGTTCAGCCCCTATATGGGGCGGGAAGAAAGGAGAAAGCAGGGACTGGACTAGTCTAAGAAATGCCTCCCAAAAGGGAGGCAAAGAGCTTTTCACCTCTTAAGGAGGCTCGAAAGGGTTTTTCGTTGCTATATTGCTTGTGAAACGATGGAAGATTACAAAGAAGGATGTTTAATGGTGTGGGCAAACTATATGTCTCCTTGCAACTCTATTGTTGGGCTATACTTTAAGGGTACTTGTGACGTCATATCAGTTACCATGGCAACGCACGAGGTCCACAAAAGCGTCCTCTAAATTTCAGTTTTTGTAAATTATCTGAGAAACTAATTCGGTGACCTACCATTTTTATCTCTTTGTTGGAAAGTTCCCTAAATTCTTTAACTTTTCAGACAGTATGGAAAAATTCTATCTAGTAGAATTAAATGTATTTAAAGAAAACGCGTTTTATGGCTTACAGAAAATTCCACTAGATAATTTTCCCCGAAACTTTTATATTTGAAGTGCCATCGCGAATGGTGCGTGTATGCAAAAAATCAAGATAGGTCACCGAGCGAACTTTCGAGCTAAAAACAAATGTTTTCCGCAGATTTTATTTCCGGTTCGCGCGATTTTAAGGTGGCTCAATAGGGTTATGCAAGATTACGAAGCGCGCGCCAGTGGCCTCAATCGAAAGTTAATATTCTCGTTCTTTTTGCCATTTTCCTAATCAAAGCTACTGAAACATAACAAACAAGGGCCAAAATTTGCTGTTCAACAGTCACCTCTGATATCAAGGCTTTTAGTCTCAAATTAAAACTACTCAAACATCGCCATTTTTTGACGTCTATTTGGCTTTGATTTCAATTTTCTTCAATTTCCTTCGGTAAAATTTTCTGATATGCTCAAACCGGGTAGAGTCTGGCAAGAAGAAACTTTTAAAATCGAAAAAAGTAGGGGTTGTCAAGGTAGTTTTTTCGTTTTTAGCATTTTTGTGTTTTTTTGGCTGAGCGAAAACCTTGTCTTACAAATTTTTCTGATAAATTGAAAGCAAGGAAAGCTAATAAGGAATAACTTCTCTGCCAAATCTTAAGGAATTTCACCGAAGGAAATTCGAGAAATCTGATAAGGATTTTTCTATTTTTTCACCTCAATGGCAATTACGTCGTCAGAATAGGAACTCGCCAAGATCGCTATGTGAGCATGCGCGAATTTTCGAACCACGCGGTTTTGTCGATGAGCAACTCGACAATGGCGGTCTCATCAAAATACACACAAGACCTTTCGGTCCAAATCATTTACTTTACGTTTTCTTTTAAATGGTTTCTCTGTTTCTACTTCTGGGCTGTAATTTGAGCTATATTGTTGACTTGTTCGCTGCTTTGCATGAGCTTGCGTCAGCTAGCGCGCGCACATTACTAAGCTCGCATCATCGGTGCGCGCGCTCTTAAAACCCTATTGAGCCACCTTAAGCAGCATTAACTTCCGGTGTGCTGATTTTAATCCTGATTCAGCTGACACGTGCATTTTAGTTATGGCGAGTGTAGATTGCGCGCGCGCGTGCAGCTAAAAAACCCTTTCGAGCCTCCTTAATTAAAGTTAGTCGCATCGAAGAGATGTTGGAGGCTCCTCGTGTGGGTGGACCGGTGGGGGGTGGGACTCTGCAGAGACTCTGCTTTCGTTAACTCTACCCCAGGGGGGAGCGGAGAACGAGGAGCGTTTTGCTTGATTGTTTTTCGTTTTTTTTTTCCTTTAAATAAACATGTTAAAACACGCGTTTTAACTTGTATCCATATCAGATGAATATATCTGGCATTAAAAACTTGATTTAAACGTCAAGAATATTCGAAATTGTCCGCCATTAAGGCAGGGGTAAACATGAATTTAAGTGAAATTTTGGTAAGTTTAAAGAGAGGTTGAAAGGGAAAAAAGGGTTTTTGAACACCACCAGACAGTTGCCCGACCGTACAATGGCACCCCCAGGTTGTTGGGCAACTGTTTGGAATGTACCTACTAATTTTTAACTTCAAACTCTAATTTTAAAACAACACCAAATCTTCAAAATTTCCTATTTCCATAAATTTTACTAATCCTTTGAGAAAAAGTATTTATCTCCAAATATACCTAAAAATCACCAAAAAACTGTTACAGAACGACCCAAAAAATAGATATGTGAAATGAGCATAGAGATTCTTAATTGCTTCAAACGTAAACGAGATAATTGCATTAAAACATAATACCCAGCCAAAGTACGGCTTTCATGTGGACCCCCGCCATAAGGCATGGCTCATATCCAGTACAGACCACCGGAGAGATAAAACCGTTTTTGATCTACAGCAACGTTTTTATTCCAACAGGAGCCAAACACTTACAACAAACAAAATTTGGTATCCTTAAACTCCTTAAGGTATATTTATGGTGATCACGTGGCTTGTGACGTCACAGGCTTGCTCAAGATGTTTATCACTGCTGTTTGTGTCTTAGTTTTGCTCAAGATGATTTCTAAAATGGGCCAAAGATAGTGAGCCATCACGAAAAACTAACCATAATAATTTTTAAGCACTTTCTGAGGCCACTATTTCTGTCCTGAATGAATGAACTTACTTCTCAATTACTTAAGGCTATATATGGAAAGATAGAAGGTCAAGTGACCTCTTTCACGTAATAACGTCTAAGCTGAATATTTTAGTCACCCATTCAGGACAGATTCCTGCAGGGGCCATTGGCACAATTGTAAAAATACTAAATTTGACAGTGATTGTATGTCATCTCGGCGGCCCATTTTCTGTAGTAATGATATTCATTTTATTTACATTTAACTCTGGGAAGGAGGGAAGCCTGGATACTAGTTTTATTCCAGTCGGCGCTTTAGAACTGTCAGAACGCTGCTAGAACTCTTACATGTGCTTGATTTTAATAGCTGGCTTTCTCCTCTCTGCGCTATGGAGCTTAGAAGGAGTACGAGGGAGAAGAAACCTCCCCAGCATTTGCAGGATTTCCAGGTTGACTTAAATCGGAGCGATTGCAGAATACCCGGCCCAGCCATTTACATGTGTCGGTGTGCTTTGAAGAACGAGGTATATAACAATAGTTGCTATTCTTATTCAATGAGTTTTTTTTTTTTTTTTTTTTTTTTATTTACTTTTTTTTTTATTACAATCTTCACATTACTACATTCAACAAAACTTACAGCAGGCTACTTACAGAGGCAAAAAGACTTTGACTAACAGCTTATTTGGTTACATTGACAGACACTGTAGAAAATAATACAAGTACACTAATTACAAGACAATAATTATTACTAAAACGAAAAGAAAAATAATAAAAATAAAAAACAACAAAAAGGTTACATTTGTTGAGGTACAATTGCTGGATCAGTACAGTATAATAAATTTTAATATTCAGTTAACGAGATTTAGCATAAATTTCTATTTACTTTAAAAAATTACCCTTTTTTTATAGGGTGACACAGTGCTCGTTGCTGGTTATCAGGATCTAGCTATTCATTTCCATTATTTCGATTTTCCATTGATTATTTAGTTTTTGTTTGAATTGATTGCCAAGTGGGAATTTTTCCATCATTTTACAGTCATAGATATACTTTTTCATTAGTGTTATGAAAATTCCAAATTTCCGCTTCAGTAGATGTTGTGATTCTACGGGTAGAGTAAAATCATTAAAAAGGATCTGCTGCTTACTCATACTAATTTGGGATTTCTGTTCGTTGTTAAACCATGTCATCATTTCGTAGTAAAAGTCTTCGGCTACAGAGCAAGCCAGGAATGTGTGTTCAAGGGAATCCGGACTTTTGCAAAAAAAACATTCATCATCTGGTTTAATTTTGTATCTTTTAAGTTCCTTTTTGGTTACTAGTATCCTATGGAGTAATTTGAAAGAGAACTGTCTTAATTTATTGTCTGCTGACATTTTTGAGATCTTCTTAAATAAGATTTTCCATTTGTTGGCGAAGGGGGGATAATGATTGGACCATGATTGAACAGATGTTGGTTGTGTTTCCCATTTCGCTTGGAGAAGTGAGTAATAATCCTTGCACCGCATTTTAGACAAACGGATGGTTTTTCCTTCGGCAAGCTGGAATACATCAGATTCTTCTATGATTGTTCCTGGAGGTTTTTTAATAGTCATAGCTTTGAATTTAAGACTTTGGGGGATTGCAGAGAGAATTTGGCAATAGTAAATGAAATTGACTTCAATGTTGTATTTGGTCTTGAATTCTTCATAAGATAGATATTTGTCAGTATTCGGCTTAAGAAGATCTTGTACAAAACATACCCCACGCTCACTCCAGGTTTTCCAATACAAAGATTTTCCTTCGATAGTGATATCTTTGTTGTTCCATATAATTAAGTCGCCTTTGAAGCAATCATCTCTGTATTGGTCTCGCAATTCACCAAAGTAATCTAGAAGTTCTGAGTAAAAAGGAGAAATATTGTTGTCTAATTTTTTTGTGTTGTAGTTGCATTTCAAGAGGAACGGTAATCCTCCATATCTATTGAAGTAAGCATTGGGGATTGCTTTCCAAGCCTCATTGGATTCACTTAGTAATCTTCCTATCCAGCTTAATCGAAGTGCCTTAACAATTGTTCTAACATTTGGAAAGTTTAAACCTCCTTGACATGGCCTTTGATACAGTACGGCTCTTTTTATTTTGTCCTTTTTGTTTCGCCAGAGATAACTGAAAAGCTTTTCCTGTACTCGTTTAATGACTTCCTCTGGAACACATAGCATTGAGGCCGAATATACTATTTTAGAAATCCCTAATGCTTTTATCAATAAAGTTCGTCCCATAAGGGTGAGGTCCCGAGACAGCCAAATATTTAGTTTTGTTTCCATTTTTTGAATTTTGATGAAAAAGTTTTGGTCGTTATTCTTATTACGATTGTAAGAAATATAGATTCCCAGTGTTTTAGTTGGTTCATTAGTTATGTCTATTGCTAAGGGTCTAGTTTTATTCTTCTTCTGTGATCCAATCCAGATAGCTTTGGTCTTCTTTTTGTTCAATTTGAGACCTGAGATTTCAGCAAATTTGTTAATAATCATTATATTTTCCTTTAGTGATTCAATATCCTTACAGATAAGGGTCGTATCATCAGCAAATTGGGTTAACTTTACTTCTACATTATTTGGGAGCTTTATCCCCTCACTCTTGCTACTCTGACGTATCCTTTGAGCAAGTAATTCTGCGGATAGTATAAAAAGAATGGGACTCAAGGGACGACCTTATTCAATGAGATGCAAATGACTGGGCCGGGTATTCTGCAATTTAGCCCTTAGGTAAATCCGACAGAGAGCCTTCAGACACGTACGATCAGAGATGAATTGAACCAAGTAGAGTCTCTGCTTGAGAGCTTGACACCCGAAGCAGGTAAACAGTCTGCAAGTGCCAACAAACTTCAAAGCCGGAACTTTACATCCGGAGAAGAAAAGCAGGCTTCCGCCAGTATTAGCAAACTTCAGAATGAGAACTTGAAGTTGGAAATTGAACTGACACGAGCCAAAATTGAGCTTGCTCGGGATAAGTCCGCGATGGCACACAAAAGTCAATCCAAGATAGCCGCCCCAAACCCGGCGTACGGCAACACATGCACAGAATCACGGCCAATGTACGATCCAAAGAGCGACTGTACCCACTCTATTAAACTACGTTGCAATCTGACACAGCGGTTCAGGAGGAGCTTAAAGCCTTAGAAGAGTCACTGGGGGACCCAATCCTTCTTGGTCTCTCTGACGAATTGGCGGATCCAGCGCAAAAACTACTGGAACCCAGCACCACCCCCAGAGGTAAGCGTCCCCTGCTAATTCCAGATTTTGTCAGTGTCCTACCAGTGGTTCTGGAAGAGGACCAGGAGGCCGTGCTTGGCTCTTCTGGTTGCACTCAAATCATATTAAAGACTAGCCATGAGAAGAAGCCCCAGCTCAACAACATCACTTTTCCACAATGGTCAGCAGCAAACTTCAGGATCATGCACACACTAGTCAAAGAAGGTGCCTTGTCAACTATGTCAGACATTATAAATTACATATCATATAGCACCAAAGTCTCAGAGCTGGCCAAGATTTATTCGATAGCCCGCGTCGTCCATTATGGTGACCTTTATCGTCGAATGCAATTCGCCACTGCTTGTAAATGGGGTACAGAGAGTCAGTTTATCTACCAGCAATCCCTCCACAAGCCTGACGGCAACCAGCCTGCAGCTGGCTCAACCAAACAAGCAAACCGCCCCCCCAGGCAGATCAACGCCAACTATCAACTCGACCACAGGCAAGCAGGTGTGCTATGATTTTCAACGACGACAAGGCTGCAGCTATGGTACAGCTTGCAAATATGACCATGTTTGTATAAAGCCACAGTGTCTGGGGGATCACCCCCAATGGAAGCACACAACTACTCACTACCCCCAAGCATGAACACTCACTCGCCTGTAGAGCTATTTCTCGATTCTTTAGTGGAGCAACTTGCAGGGGATAGCTCGACCGCATCACCTATAGCAGGGAAATACCCGTACGATAGTTTACAAACAGCAGAGTGTGTTACTGAATTCAACCAATCAGCAGGGCTCTCATGTTTTAATGCGCAGCAGCCCAATGCAGCCTGTATTTCCACAGACTTAAAGTATGAAATATGCGCAAAGGAGCTAGCTAATGACTTGGACCGAGACTTTATTCTCAATGGCGTACGAGAAGGGTTTGACTCGATTCAGCGAGATGCTACAGTTTTGCCAGCTTTCACAAAGAACAACAGATCGGCGCTCAGGCCAGGGGCCAAAGAGAAGATTGAAGAGCAAGTATGTAAAGGCCTCTCAGTAGGCCATTTTGGATCATCAGACATACCCCCCATCATTGTTAAAGCTATTGGAGCTGTACCTAAAAGGGACTCTTCAGAGTTAAGACTGATTATGGACTCCAGTCGACCACTTGCATTGAGTGCAAACTCTTACATGGACCTTGACCACTACAAATGTACTACAGTTGATGAGGCAGCATGCAAAGTCAAACCAGGTTTTTGGTTGGCCAAGGTCGATTTAAAACATGCTTACCGAAGTGTTGGGACTCACCCCAGCAGCTGGAAAGTGACTGGCATGTCTTGGCTTTTTCAAGGTACTAGCAGCATGACTTTTCTGTTTGATAAACGACTTCCATTTGGTGCTCGAACCTCTTCTTTGATTTTTCACCGCCTTACCCAATCAGTTTGTAGAATGATGGCCCGACGTGGTTTCACAGTGCTTGCTTATTTGGATGATTTTCTCATCATTGAACCCAGTCAGCAACAGTGTCAAATCGCTGTGGACACCCTCATCAATTTACTTCAATCACTTGGTTTCACAATAAACTGGTCAAAGGTTGTTCAACCCAGTCAATCGCTGTGCCTTCTAGGAGTCGAGATGGATACAGTGAATCGTGTACTACAGCTACCCACGGCCCACGTCTCAGAGCACTTAGACATTTTGAACTTGACCTTAACCAAGCGCAAGTGCCAGAAACATCACCTTCAGCGCCTTGTTGGAAAACTAAGCTGGGCTGCTCGGGTCGTCAGAGGGGGCCGGACCTTTTTGCGGCGCTTGATAACTGTAATGAACTCTGCAAAACATCGTCACCATCATGTTTACCTTAATACCCAAGCAAGAGCAGACCTTCAGTGGTGGGCATCCCTTCTTCCTGTTTTCAACTGCAGATCCCTTTTCCCCGATGAGCTTCCTATGACATCTGCACTAGCCTATACCGATGCTTCCCCTGCAGGTGGTGGTTGTTGTTGGCATAATGACTGGCTATACGTGAACTGGGCACTAGATTTTCTAAATGTCTGCCTCCTGCATATCAACTACAAAGAAACCCTCATGGTTCTCCAGGCAACCAAACGGTGGGCTCCATTCTCGTCAGGACAAAGGGTTGTAGTCAAGTCAGATAGTGAAGTTGCTGCAGCAATTGTAAACAAAGGAACTACCCCCTGTCCTATCATGATGGATTGGCTCCGAGAGCTCTTCTGGTTGTCAGAGTATTATGCTATCCAACTAACTGTTGAGCACATCTCTGGTTCAGCCTACATTATCGTCGACAATATCTCTAGACTTGATGAAACATGCCACCAACACGCACTTCATGCATGGCTCTCACGGTCCTCTTCCTCTCCTGAAGATTTGTTGTCTCACATGTCACCTTTGTCACTTGCTTTCCTCAGATCCAGACGAAGTCGAGATTGGACATGGAGGTTCTTAAGTTTCGAAAACAAGCCTATGCAACTTCCACCAAGGCCACTTACAAAAGTCAACTGCGAGCCTATCTTATCTTTTGCGTATATTATGGGTACCAGCCACTTCCAGCTTCTACCATCGCACTTAGCCGCTAGGCAGCTTTCTTGGCACGCTCGTTGTCTGCTTCTTCTATTCCAGCTTACCTTAACATTGTCCGTATTCTCCATTTGGAACATGGCCTGGAAGACCCTACCAAGAATAACTTCCCTTGGCAGCAACCTTACGTGGTATACGTCGCTGCAAGCTGCACAGTCTCACAGAAACAACCCATAACCCCTGCAATGCTTTTGGCTATAAGTCACATTTGAACTTGGAAGACCCAGTCCATGCACGTTCTGGCTGTCTGCTTAACAGGCTTCTTTGGTCTTCTTCGCAAAGCTAATATGTTGTTGAAGGGTTGCCAAGTTCAACCCTTTAAAGCATCTTAGGCGAAGTGACATTGTGTTCTACCCAGGCTGGGCCATTGTCATCACCGCTGGTCTAAAACCATCCATTTAGTCAACGTCTCCTTCTGTTCCACTACCTCCTCATCCCAGCCACCCACTGTGCCCCTACTCTGCACTACAGCATGCCTCAAGCTTGTGCCAACCACCCTGTCTGGTCCAACCTTTGTCATTCCAGCACCCCAAGTAGGGGCCTAATACCATTCACTATATGCCAAGTTCAACAGTCTACTTAAATCAGTGGCTTCACACAGCAGGTTTAGACCCATCCCGCATCAGTAGTACAGCCTTCGCTCAGGGGTGCATCCTAGCCTTTCAAGCTAACATTCTTGGAGTTTATAAGAGACTAGGAGACTGGCGTTCTGATGCCTTATATCCACATACCATTAAGTATAGAATGCATGCTAATCGCCAACTAGCCTCCTTTGTTTGGATTGCTTGGTTAATATATATATATATTCAAATTAAACTGAACACCGTGAAATAAAGACAATCTTAAATAAACACAAAGTTGAAACTCTGAAAAATTGTCCTGAACGGGATTTGAACCGCGCGTCCGCGGCCTTTCCCTAGAACCGATGTGTTAACCACTACACCATATAGTGTCAAACAAGGTGTTTAACACCTTTCCAGTGACTATGTGAACTCGAAAAAATTGTCTGGGGAGTCCCGTGAACCATAAAGCCGTAAATTCGCTACGCAATAGCATGGCTGTCTTGATGGGTAGTGGTTAACACATCGGTTCTAGAAAGCCGAGGACGCTGGTTCAAATCCCGTTCAGGACAATTTTCAGAGTTTCATCTTGTTTTTATTTTATAGCTATACTATATTATATATATACTTATATATATATATATATATATATTATAGATGAGTTAGATATATAGAAATATTATAATAAATATCTATATATTATATTTATGCCTTCTCTTCTGGTTATGGGGGAAGGTCGTTCCTCCCTTGGGCAGTTTGTTTTCCATAAATGGAAGGGCCTGTCCTTCTGTCCCTTCCCTCTACCCCTAGACCCTTTTCATCAATGGCTGCCAAGTATTATAAAATTCTTTTGTATGCATTTAAATTAGCCTGACTAAACTCGTTTGGGCGTAAAAATTCTTTTGAATTATCAACTCAAAAACGAGGTTAGTCAGGCTAATTTTAATAATAACAAAAGAATTTATAATTGGCAGCCATTTATGAAAAGGGTCTATACCTGTTGTTGTTGTATCTCCCACTGGAGTTAAGTTGTTTTTCAAAAAAAATAAAACAATTAGTCATAGTCACGAGACCAATTTTATCAGATTTTATTGGTCTTACAATATTAAGGTCGTCGAGATTGGTTAAGCTGCCAGTGCCGCAAAGATTAAGCCAAATCCTGGCAGAGTAATTACTTTTTTCGGATTCTATGCAAATTAGGCTTGAGCCATGCCTTAACATGTTTGAGTTTGCACCGGTGTTACACGTTTTGCACTGGTGTTACAATTGAACTACACTGCTCTCAGCCAATCAGAATCGAGTATTTTTTTTTATGTGTAAAGGATCCTTATATCATTTCGCCAGAGAACTAGCATGTTTTCTCCCGTGTACTTTTGACCGAATTCAGTGAATTCAGTGGCGGATCCCTTAGCCTCCTCATTTTGGGTGAAAAAAGAAGAAATCACAAAAGGAAGAAAAGCTGGCAGGGAAAGTTAAAAATCCCCCCCCCCCCCCCCTCCCACTAATCAGTGGCCAATCAGTGGGACTGAACTGGACCGAATTCGACCACTTCTGGAACTGATTCATTAAGAATAAGTTCCCAGGGGCATTCCCAGGCCTGGCTCTCCGAAGGTGATCAGCGTTTTGTCCGAAATATTTAAAACATTTCGGAAACTGGGATTTTGCGAGGGGGGGGGGGGGGGCGGCCTCCCCCAGCCCGTACTCCTGGCCTATTCCGCTGAAACACTGATAAAATCTGATCACTATAATGATTTTTACACTGCGCATCTACAACACCGGCAACGAACCGCAGACCAAAACCGGAAGTATTAAGGGCTCTTCGGATCGGAGGGTTTGGACGACAAAGTTCAGGAGGGAGGCGTAAGGGTTTGCGGTGATGCGTTTTTGCGGTTAGGCTTGATTACCAGCCGCTATTCGGGGAGGAGGGTAGACCAGACACGAGAGAGCGGCGGACGTCGAGCCTACTTTGTGGTAATTTTTATTTTAACTCGCGGTATAGCGGTTTCAAAACACTAAGCGGTTTGTGGTTATTACAACCTTTAGGTCGAGGTTTTCGGTGAAAACAAAAAGTGTCTGCGGTGATGACACTCTTTACAACGGTCGACATCCGGTTGTTGTGCAAGCGTAAGCCAAGTGTTTTGTTTTGCAATGCATCAGAGTTTATTAGTTCAGTTACAATTTAACTCTGTGGGGAATTTGCAATTACGGCCTTTTCCAGTTAATTACAATACAATACAATACTTTATTGACAACTCCCCATGGGGGCTTTTCAGTGACAATGCAATTAAGAAACGTAACAATAATAAGTAAAAAAGACAATTCTTGATGTGATTAACCGTTTTGGCCAATGATGCGTCGAGTTCGTGAAATTTCATGCCGGATGTTACCTCGTACAGCCGTACAGACTCGTGTTCTCGTTGCAAAGAGGTTAAAATATTTTTAAGATTGGGCACTGATGGATTGCACTGTGTGACAAAAGGCATTAATCCGCTTTGCATTTTTGTGGTTTTTGCTTAAGTGCCGGCCTTCTGTTTGTGAATTTGACTTCTGCGAGGACTTTATTTACCAGATAGTCTGGATAACCTCGGACACTAAATTTGATTTGAAGTTACGAATATTTTCTTCCGATTTTGTCTCTGAAGAGTTGGTTCTGAGAAGCCTGAGCGCTTCGCCTTTTATAACTTCTTTTTTCACGCCTGGAGCGTGACAGGAAGTAAAGTGCGCGTATTGAAACTTTTCAAAATGCGTGCTGATGTCAAAGATTGAATCCTTGTGGAATCTCTCGCCTTTGGAAATAGTGGTGTCTAAGAAATTTAATTGTTTCTTTGTCAGATTTGTGTGAAGTCTGTTTGCTTCTAAGATGAACTGATCAATTTCCTTTTTTGTGGTTTCCACAACCTCGTTCCCAGGGTCTCTCTTCTCTGCCTCCCTTGGTCGTTGGAAGAAAGACCCTGGTTGCGGCTGGTCACGTTACCACCCAGAATCTGGGTGGCAAAAAACATCTGTTGTTGTGACAAACTTCGTGGGTTTAAAATTCTTTAGCAGTCGGTAAATACACAGGCAGCCCAGACGTACCGTTAGTGAAATTAATTTATAAACAACGGAACCGAATATGTATGTGAAGTTACAAGCAAAAGGAGTCAAACTATTTATCAAATAGTTCAAAATAAATATTGTTTTGCCTTAATACCATTGTTTATTTCTTTGTCCTGGTCAATATCTGATCTATTTTACTGCGTTTTCTCAGCTAGTTCGCTTGCCATCATGGCTGCGTGGGAGCTGTTATCTTAAAATTATATTAAGGGTCCAAATGATGTTTAAAAACCAAAATATTGTAAGTCACAGCCTGCATCGATGAATGCTTCCTTGTTGATCCTGGCTGGTTTAAACGGCATTTTTTGGGGGCTTTTTGCAATAAGAGGTATCTACCACTATAAAAGAAGTGGAAGTGGAAGATACCTCTTATTGCAATAAAAAAAAAGCGAAAAAATGTCATTTAAACCAGCCAGGATGAACAAGGAGGCATTCGGCTAAAGGTATGCAGATTATGTCGTACAATATTTTGATTTTTAGTGCAGAGTGCACTATTGGGATGGTTTAGGGGGTTGCTGTTCGCTAAGGCACTAATTCACTAACGCACTAACGTACTAACGAACTAAGTACTAACGCAATAATTCACTAAGGCCATAAGGTGTAAACTTTAATGTTTGTTTAACCCCTTGACTCCTGGAACTTTTTGCCAAAAATGCGTTTTTTTGGACATTTAAGTGGTTTTGAGTCTGGATTTCGGCCAAATTAGCTTTAATCTGGTCGAAAATGCATTCGTAACACGACTGCTAGCCCTTCTTTCCACTAAAATCACGGTTCACTGTTCGTGATGAGAATGAACGTGATGGTCCTGTCGTAGCCGAGTCTGACGATTCCACTTCCGAAAAAGCCTTTCTTTCTGACACAAGGGAGCTGAACGCCTCATTTTTTTTCGCGCACGGTTTGCCGTACGATCGCATCCATCACAAAATGGTACAAAGTGGACTGTACAAAATTAAAACTGGACTGTCAAAAATTAAAACTGGACTGTGAAAATTTAAAACTGGACTGTGCAAAAGTTAAAACTGGACTGTGAAACAGTAAAACTGAACTGTGCAAAAATAAAACTGGACTAACTGGACTGTGAAAAATTAATACTGGACTGTGAAAATTAAAACTGGACTGTGACCCTCCTGGGCCATCGCATACATGGGTTTCTTTTTCCTACAGTGGTTATGGGGCTCCGCTTGGTGTCCCTTCGGGCCGCCGGAGCTCCGCTTATAGGGAGCTTAAGCAAACCAAGACGACGACGGTAACGAGAACGTCACTCAACAAAAGGTTTAATGTAACAAACGATTGAATGCAGCAGAACCACACAACGTCGAACAAAACAACTTGGCCACTCTGTTGCCGGATCTCTTGTAGAAATTCACGTAC
>JAHPZR010005084.1:37500-112500 GCA_019787425.1 Platygyra sinensis
CGAGACTAGGTCAACTAACGACCGACACTCGATCGACATGGCAGTCGACAGTCGGTCGACTGTCCACCGACTGATATGTCGGTCGATAGTCTCCTAAGCACGACCGCTAGTCGGTCGATAGATTGTCGACACTCGGCCGATATTCTACCGACGCTCGGCTGACTTTTGTCGGTTTGCAACCTTACGAATGAATAACACATTTTATAGCTTCCTAACCCCCATAAATGTTTCTCTCCATCATCCTCAATTTTTGAAATTTGAAATTTACTAAACCGATATATCACAGACGTGCTACCGACATTCTATCGACAGTCGACCATAAGGTAGCGATCGATATGTCGGCTGAGTGTCAACCGACAGTGAACATGTGATCACTGCAAGTATCAATCGACACTCGACGGCGTGTCTGCGAAAATTAGTCGACTGGGACCGACTACCGACTGATATGTCAATCGAGTCTCAGCGATGGAGTATCAATAGAGATGTTGATCGAGATGTCCATCGAGGGTATCGATCGACACTCGATCGCAGATGTCTTAAGTACACATGATCCGGAGTTTTTCTACTCCCACTGGGTGGGATGCTAGTCCATCGCAGGCTTACCCCTAGAATTAAATTCGCCAGTACCCATTTGCACACTTGAGCAGTTAAGCGTCCTGCCTAAGAACACAAGCTTACAATGTATATATTAACCCTATATTATTGTACGTCTGTTGGGTTTAGTACCTCATAACAGGTTTGCTTGTGCCATTTAACTTGTATATCAGGTCCCTTTTCCTTTGCAAAAGACTTCTAGCTAGGTCTCCTGATGACCTACACTGTAATACGTACATAGTACCCCTTGCAGAGGCTTTTCTCACTTATGTCCAGGATTGAATGCAAGTATTGTTTAATTAGTACTTCATACTTTGCAGGATAATTTGACGTTTTCATATTACCTCATGTTTGACAGAATTGTGTGTGTTTTGGTGACTTTTTACCAATGAGGGCACTTTGTGGTGCTTATCGTAAGGGATTTGAATCTCATTAGCGTTCAATCCTGGACATAGCCCCCACTCCCCCTCTCGATATATATGTGTGCCTCTCTAGTAGTGGAGCTTAAAGATGTTCTAGGATCTGTCAAAGATAAGGATTTCTAATTAAAGGATATTGAATTAGAGTACCGTTGTTTCACGGTGAACTAAGAGATTCTGGATATTTAACAATTATTCCTCGAGCCCAAATGGGCTCTGAGTCAATAGCCCATGAGGCCGAAGGCCGAATGGGCTATTGACTCAGAGGCCATGAGGGCGAGAGGAATAATTGTTTTAGTAAAATCCAACTAGCTGGTCAAAAAACTATCGAGACAAAACATCTTTCCTTAGTTAAAGCGATTCAGCTGCCATTGTTTTGGTTTTTTGGTTTTCAAAGCCGGCGCTTTTCGCTACTAGTGGGCTATAACAAATAGCCTACTAGTAGCTCAACCAATCAGAACGCAGCATTGATAATAGACCACTAGTTGGATTTTACTAAAATATATTACAACCTGCCTGAAAGATCTTCACAAAGGTCCTGCAAGAGGCAAGAGTGTTTAAGATGTTTTGGCAATGTTTATCAACTCTAGCAAGATCTGTGAATATCTTTTCAATTATTATTTTCACAATATTTTGGCCCAAGATTCTCAGATGTCTTCAATTCAGTATGATGTGCACAGATCTGTGCAGAAGACCTTGAAGATCCTTGAAAGATTTTAATGAGAAAACAGATAAATGTTTGATTGTACTGATAGTATATCAAATGTCAGTTTTATTTTTGCATAGGTTACATACGTATTGTTCTTATTTATCTGCCTTCTACTTCGTCTTCCACAAGCCATTTCTTACTGTGGCTCTTCATTTTACTGGTGGAATATTCTTAGACGTTGTTTGATGGAGTATCTGCAAGGTATCTTAATCAATGTAAGTAAAAGAAATACTGGTATTAATTCATTGCCACACTGTGGTTAACCTTATTAAAATTAATTTACAATATTTCAGATTGGGGATTAAACACATCAGCCTTAGGGAAAGTTCATTTCATACGACAAGAGTGGGGTGTGGGGGGGGGGGGGGGGGGGTGAAGACATTGAGGTGGGCTCCAAAAATTTTCACACACCTGAAGGGGGGCTCTGAAAAAAAATTTTTGGGCTAGGAGAGGGAGTCTGAAATTTTTTACTACCAAAGGGGGGGAGGGGCTCCTAAAAAAATAAACTGCTAATAAGGGGGGCTGCTAAAATTTCAAGCTTTGAGTTTCAAATCTTCATCCCCCCCCTCCCTTGTCCATATTAGATGAACTTTCCCTTAGCTGTTGTTTGTGCTTGTCCTTTATAAGTCTCTCTCTCACTGTTTGAATCGGAATTTGGAGTGTTGGTTTTTGTGGAGGGAGGAGAACCAGAGAACCCAGTCGAGAGAAAAATTAACCCTTGCAGCAAGGCATTAAATCGGACGAGGAAAACTGGATTCCGGAAGTCTGAAAACTAGAACCCAGGCCCATCACCAGAAGATGCATGAAACGCCTGGAGGTTTAAAATTGTTTACGAACGAAAAGGCATGTTTGGTCGCTGTTTTGGGTGAATAACTTCTTCAAAATGATCATTGTCTTCGCTACTTTTTGCTTCAGAGGATGGTACGCAGCTGCTTTTCTTGCTTATATGTAGCAATTTTCTAGTTTTATGCAGAAAAATGCCCGGAGAGGATGCGGAGGATGTGGAAGTAGGCAAATTATGCGGATCCGCACCACCGCATCCTGTCAGATGCCCTGTATTATGCTTAATTAAACCCCTTCAAAAAATGGGTGTTTGTGGTGTTTTATTATCAATTTTTTTCTCTTGGAGAAAATGGACAAATCTCATTGTATTTACTAAATTATCTGATCTCGAAGTGTACTCATATGATTATATGTATTACTACACGACAGCTGTGTCATAAAATTCTTCCAATGTAATTTTGATTGGTTTGGCAAATGCACATCCCCCTTGTCAAATTTTGTGGTGGGGTCTGAAATTAAATAGGGTAAGAAGTATCTTGCTGATTTCTCCCTACATGTACTCTCCATTTTCATTTATGGTATTTAAAACTGTTGTCTGTAATAAAAATATTATCCCCTGATTTTCAAAGCTTGAAACTCAATGACAAATCTTTCTTGTTCTTAATGTAAGGTTCCAGATTTGGAGATTTGCTTGATTTTCTTCTGGACAGGTATAGATATTATTTTTTGAATGATCATTTCAAAGTTGATCAGTCACTAATTTCTTATTACAATAATTATTAGATATATATTTGTCAAGTACAGTGCTTAGACTCACACCAATGCAAGGAAAATCAGTAACTGCATAATCAAATACATGGCAGACCTGTTTAAGCATTTGATAGACATGTATATAGATTTATAAATTGTGCATAGTTTAAGCTTCAGTATCTCGGATCAGGTGACCTGAAGTATGAGCTGGACACCTCTTAAAGGCAAGCAGTTGGGGCTGGTCCCAACAGTTTTGTTTATTAATGGAGAATTGACTGAACAATTTACGAAATTATAGTCATTGGGGCCTCCAGAAAACATCCAAACCTCTGTCAGGGTCTCTACCCTCTTAGACACACCCACTTTCTGGCATGGGATCATCATGCAATTTTCCTTTCACAGAGGATGATGAGTGTGTTGAGTTATAACGAATGTAAGCACAGGGAGGTACAGAGAGGTCCTGAAATCCAAAACTGTTAATGTGTAGTTCCATAAAATAACCATATCCTCCAATCCCCAGCCCCACAGAAAGGATTGGATTTTCCTGGCAATGGGGGATGGATTCTGCATGACCAAAAATTTTAAGAAACCTATGAAGTGTAATAAGAATTTCCAGGGGAGTGAGGAGCAAAATTTCTTCTGCAGGGAAGTTATAAATGTTTTCTGGAACTATACTATACAAAATATCAAGCTGAAATAATTGGAATTCCCAACCCAACAGAATCTCATGATTTTGTTGTCAGTAGTAATTCATTGACAGAAATATTCTGAATATATCTAATGCTATAAAATCTTTTCAATATGACTGTAACACTAACTCACTTATTAAGTAGTGGCAGAATTGTCAATTTAATAAGTGGCAATTGAAGTAATTTGGCAACAAAATTCCGAGATGAGAATATAGTCCTCATCGCCTTGTTATGATTGACAGGTGTGGAAGAATTGGAATGATGATGTCATTGTGCGTGTTTTACCCTCAGTACTTGTTTGTCCTTCAGTTGTTTGTCTTCTTAGAAGTAGCAGGGACCTTTTCAAATCATTACAGGTATAGAGCAGGTTGTTCTTTTGTTCTAGTCTGTTTGTAATTATTCCTGGAAATATAACCATTACAGTGTATTGTCCAACCTTTATGCACCTTATAATTAAAAAAGGCTGAATTATTTTAGACTAATATATGGTTTGAGGATAGGGAAGAAACAGTTCATTTGTGTGATTTACATATTTTCATTAAACTCACAATAGGTTTACTTTGATGGCACAGCCAAACAGTATTTTGCAAAAGAAGACATACAGTTTTGATCCCTGGTTGACAAGGATTTTCTTTCAGGAAGTAAGATCAACATTTACATTTAATCATTTTGCATGTTTGTTATTGAATCTTTTAATAAACACAGGCTGAAGTAAAAAAAAAACATAGATTGATACACACTGTATTAAATTCCAGATTTGGAATGCATGTATTGAACTTTTGATTAATTCCTTATAAATTGCTGTCTACATTGATGTTTTATAGCAAGATTCAACAAAGATGAGTTTAATGTGAGGCTTTTGAGCAATTTAAAAACTCCTATGTTAACTCTTTATTCATTATTTGGGTCCCCAATCAAGTAAGGAAATTTATATTATGAGGGATTGTTGCTGCAAAGTAGAGCAGCCCTCACAGTGGTTCATGTATTACAGTCAAACTAAGTGAAGCGTACCCCTCAAGATTGCATTAATGAACTGATTATTTGAAACTTGAACCCGCTAGTCGTTTCAAGATTGCTATAATGAATTGATTATTCAAATATTAAACTCCCTCGCTCGATCCAAGAATACGGCTAACGGGTTCCATTTTCGAAAAATCAATTCACTGTTGCGACTAGCAGGTTTAAAACCTGCCGTATTCTTGGATCGAACGAGCAAGTTGAATTTTCGAAAAATCAATTCATTATTGCATTCTTGAAACGAGCGGGTTCAAGTTTCAAATAATCAGTTCATTAATGCAATCTTGAGGGGTAGTCGCTTAATTTAGTTTGACTGTAAGATAGGAGTGGGGAAATCACACATTTTGCTCTGTAGTAGGGTACAGATTTCAGTAAGCACACTATTCCCCCTCCTGTCCACCACTGACTGCCCCCCCCCCCCCCCTCCTCCACTACCACTTCACTTCCAGTTTTAGGTAGTATTTCCCTGGCCATTGTATTTTCGATTTTGAAATCTTATTTCCTTTATCAATGACAGCCGTTCTTGACCCTGGTCATATTTGGTCAAGACATGTGCGTGGCTATGTTATATCTCCTGCACTTTTCGCCAGGACCAGCAGGTATGCGAAAACATTATCATTTTTGATTTTTTACACTCACAGTGGCCTCATGGTTAGTACGCTCGTCTCCGGAGCGAGTGGTCCGTGTGCGAGCCCTGGCCGGGGACATTGTGTTGTGTTCTTGGGCAAGACACTTTACTCTCACAGTGCCCCTCTCCACCCAGGTGTATAAATGGGTACCGGCGAATTTAATGCTGGGGGGTAACCCTGCGATGGACTAGCATCCCATCCAGTGGGGAGTAGAAATACTCTCAGTCGCTTCATGCTAAGGAAACCGGGATAAGCTCCGGCCTGATGTTGTGTTCTTGCATTTGGACAAGACACTTTTTCGTCACAGTGCCTCTCAGTTGACCCAGGTGTAGAATTAGTTACCGGTAAATATACTACTGAGGGTGACCCTGCGATATACTAGCTATAGCCTCTTGTCCAGGTGGCAGTAGAAACACTCCTAGTTGCTTCATGCCATAGAAACTAGGATAAGCTCTGACCTGATTGGCCACTTGGCTCGTATGCAGTCTTTACCTGCCTACTTTGATTATTATTTTCGTTCCCAAAACCTTTTTTTTTTTGTTTTTTCATTTCAGTCTCGGTGGCTGGAACTTCCTGCAGTTTATGGCTACTGCTAGCCTACATTGGTGCTCCGTTCTTGATATACAGACAAGTCGTTGTCTGTGGCCTTTTACTCGTAAACTCGTTTAGGGACGTGGCAAGGTTGGACCAGAAAAACTGGAGAATGGAATCAAAAGTTGAATAATTGGAGTTCGCAGAATCCATCACGAACGGATGGCAAGAAGAACGTCCAGAGACAGAAGGTTTCATCTTAGCAGAACGATTGCCCTGCACGTGCGCAACACATCTTGGCGCGCAATTTGTTTTTAATGGTGCGTTCCAAGGAGAATGTAGACCGAACCACGTCGAGGTTTCTAAATTTGATATTGAACACTGTGGGTGCTTTCCATAATGCCAAAGATTCCGGAAATTTCGGTCGGAATTCAAATGGAAAGGTCCATTTCGGTTTTTTCTGACCGGAATATTCGGGTTCACCTCTGGAGGTGGTCCAGTTATTTCGGTCGGAATATTTCGACCGAAACTCGCCGTTCCATTTTTGACAAACGGGTTCTTTGCCCTAATTAGGTAATTCGGAAAAAGTACTTAAAATGATAAGAGTAATTCCTATTGGATGGCTCGGTTTGATCGGAAAGTGTCGTTCCATTTTCCTCACGAATTCCCACTGAACTTTGACCGGTCGGTTTGGCATAAAGGAAAGCACCCTGTGTCTGCAATAGTTCTTACCCCCTCCCCCGGAAGGGAACTGCCATTACAAAAAATACGGGGGTGCCCATCGTACCTCGTAGGGGTGAAAAAGCGGCTTTTGAACAGAGATAAATATGGAAACAAATATGGAAGGAGATAATGCATTGTTTTAGAATTGGCACCTCTTAGAAGTGGAAACAATCTCAAGTTACAAAATAGAATCTCGTTACCTCATGGAAGTTCTTTTCAAAATTCCTATGAGTACACACGTCCTTTTTATACTGGAGCCCCCCCCTCCGGGGGTTCTAACATCGATAGACAAAAGGAATGGACCCTGAGGGTCACGAAGTTAGCAAGGTGTGTAATAGGCTTCAAATCGGCGTTTTGGCCTCTGGGTCTTTAATTGAGGTGGATCCCAAATTTGACTCCCCAAATGTCAGCTTATACAGTGTTGATCAGTTTCAAACGATCTGGCATTTCCTAAACTATAAGAACTGTCATGTTGTAGTGGTTTTAATGTCGTTGTCACGTAGTCTGAATTCTTTCAGTGAGACAGTCGAAACACCTCCAAAAGACACCTTCCTCAACCCGAGTAACGTATCGGTCAGTTCGAAATTTCAACATCCCCTCGGGGCAAATCCCTGGGCTTGAGCCGGCTTTCAATGTCAACGTCGAAGGGGAAAGCTGATGCTTTATAATCTACTCTAGTTAAGTATTTGCTTAATCTAGGTTCTAGACCCTTACCTTTGTTTTATATAAATAGCTGTTTTAAATTTTAACATTTACTTTTGAAAATGTATGTAGATTATCGATAGAGTACATACGAAACGTCAAGTCTTAATCAAAAAATGTGCAAGTTTTGTGTTTATCACTGCTGTTTGTTTCTAACCTCTAATTAAACATTTCAGTTAAATTTTCAACTGGTCAAATAAATTACCATTTCCAGGGCCAAGATATTTGTTCAAAAGTCCAACCTTGGGGTCGTACTAGGTTATCAAATGCCCCTACCCGCGGGACCCACAAGGGAAAAAGTAGTGACGGAAAGTTCAAATCAACCCCGTTCCCAGGGTCTCTCATCTTCCCGTCTCCTGGAGCAAGAGAAGAGCGAGAAGATGAGAGACCCTGGTAACGAGGGTAAGTTCTAATTCGATGTGGTTGCCGGATTTCATACGTCGGGGGCCTGGGTACAATCGGTGTATTATGGGATTAACAACACAAGACCCATATATTCAGAAAGAGCACACTGAGCTTTACAAAATCCTTAAGTTTCGTGTAAATTGCGCCAATATTGAACAAGATACAGCCATTCAAAAACGTAAAAATTTAGTAACAAATGTATGGTTTGCCGGACGCTTGTCCGGATCCATACATTTTCCGGACACTTGTCCGGAAAGCCATACATTTCTTTGCAAATTTTAAAGTTTTTGAATGGCTGTATCTTGTTCAATATTGGCCCAATTAACACGAAACTTATAGATTTTGTAAAGCTCGGTGTGCTCTTTCTGAATATATGGGTCTTGTGTTGTTAATCCCATAATACACCGATTGTACCCAGGCCCCCGACGTATGAAATCCGGCAATACGTTAGTGAGAGCATTCTCGTCCCCAGAGGCCGGGATCGTTTTGGTCAGCACCAAGAACCGCGACCTTTAGGTCAATCTCTGGGAAAGTGCAACACCGGAAGTCGGCAATCTAACAAATCGTTTGACAAATCCTGTCTGAGAATATGAAACGATTGCTCTGAGCATGTTCAGAAAATTTGGTCCTTCCCAGAGGTCGCGATCCTTGGTGCTGACCAAAAGGACCGCGGCCTCTGGGGACGAGAATGAAGTGAGAGCTGAGGAAATTAAGGTTGAAAAGCGCACGAGGATTGGCAGCTAAACAAAAATGAAGTATTACTGGCTATACTCGTTTGGTCTGAGTTTAAAGAACAAATACACTCAAAGCCCTCGGAATTTCCAAAAAGCGGTCGTAACTAGAGCTGGTCGCTTACAGGAATGAGCTCTCTTCAAAAGAGACGGAGGTTTGCAATCATGTTTAATCTTGATTTCTATTTCGCCGTGTTTCGGTATGTTGATATTAAAATATTAATCAAGTAGCTAAATTTCATTTTGCAAAGGTCTTTATTTATCTTCACCGTCAATATTTCGTAGTTCGGAGTTACAAGTGGTTACCAAGCAATGGATTTCACAGCCAAAAACCCCAAAGTCAGTGACAACTTCTTGGGGTGCAAGACAATTAAAATGTCTCGAACATGCAACCATAAACTGAACGCAACTTTGTCTTGACTGGTTAGCCGTACTTTACATGAGCCGAATCGAATGCAAATGAGAAGAATCCTTTGTTCTCTCTCATTTGCATTCGATTTGAGTCATGTTAGGAACGGCGGTTTGAACTTGGCCTAAGATTAATTCTTGTATGCGTCCGGGTTGAGATAATTTTCTGGGACCTATATTCGGGAGTATTCTACGGCATTGCAACTCAAGTAGTTGTAAGAGGTCCTCCTTGCAATAGCGAAGATATCTGTTTACAAACATTGTTTTTGTTATGTAAATGTTGAAAACGTTAAACAAAAGAACTCTTTGTTTCACCAGCCAATAGTTCTCTGGTTGGCATATTAATAACAATAGGTGACGTCACTGATATCTTTGCTATACTGGGAAGAATCCATTGACGTCACACTTTGTCATGTGTTTTGATTTGACGACCAAAGCAAGGAATGACTGAATGTAAGATTTTATGTAAGTGGCGAACTATTCGGCTGCTCATTTAAATAACAAAGACAATGTTTGTGAACAGGGTCGAGTTTCTTTTCTTCGATGCTGATTAATTTTTTTTTGTTCCGGCATTTAAATGTTAAAATCCATATTTGTGAGCAGAAGCCTAAGTCGAGCTTAACCAAGGAAGTGTGTTCAATTTTCGGGGAGTGGCGTCACTGTGTAAGCTGCATTATCTGACTGCACGTCTCAAACAACCTTTTTCCTCGCTTAAACACAGCACAAGGACGCGTTTGTTGGGCGTGTCGAGTTATCCTCAAACATGTGGAAGGTTTATTTCTTTGTGCCTAACTTAATAGGTAAGTTTGAAATCTACCATGTACCGTTATCACTAGTTAATAGAGATCTTTATTCCCTCAAACCACAACGGCAAGGTTAGCGTCGCTAACTGACAAGATATGACGAAACGTGGCGACGCCATTCCAATTCAGCCACCAACCGGGATAACATTTTTAACTTGGACGAGAGTATTTTCGTTAGACTTGCCACAAGTCGACCTTTGCTTGTAAAAATCCTTCGCTAGGTCGCGTACGCGAGCGACGTAAGCGGCGAAGGGATTTTCAAACGGCGAAACACAGCCAGGGAGGGAAACAGCCGTTAACCAGTGCATTAGGCTTTGACAGTCGCCTACCGAGTGAAGTCGAGTTACTCAAGAGGTAGAAGGTAAAACGGTTCCCTTACCAATTAATTTGACTTGTTCTTTTTTTCTCGGCTATTTTTGCCATTTGTTTTTTACATTTCTGAGACGAGTACTCAATATTTGACCGCAGAAATAATCCAAATGAGAAGATTTTCGCACGAGCGTCTCGACCGTATCCAACCTCGATCCCAGGATCCCTCTTCTTCCTGGGGATGAGAAAGCCTTGGCGAGAGACTTAGGTGGTAGCTTATAATCTTCATACATTGTTAATGACGTTAGCGTCAATATGACAGCTCCATCCACTTGTAGTTTTAACTGATTTGAAGCGTTCGTTTGTACTTGAGTTTAGATGTTAATTTAAATTTTTAGATATCTCGATTTTTGTTGTAGTTTTTCTAGTTATAGTTAACAACTATTCCATGAACGCGCGTTGGATATGAGATGATATATATCCTTATGATACTTATCTCATATCCAACAAGCGCGAGTGGAATAATTGTTTTATTAAAAACGCCCCCAAAATATAGAAAACTGGACTGCAATAAAAGTAAAAAGGCCCAAAAACTCACGCATACGCTCGCCATTTTTGTAGACCATTTTTGTTTGGTATAATGGCTCCATATACCATGATGGATCGAATTGCATTATCCAATGATCCAGTTTTCAATAATTTTAGATGTTTAGTTTTAGTACAATCGACCAGACAAGCTTCTTAGCTTCAATTCTTGTTGCTTCAAAATAAAGGCTGTCTATATATCCATCCATCCATCCATCCAACCAACCAACCAACCAACCCCTGTTTTTTTTGTTTTTGTTTTCCCTAGATTATGTGCGTCTTGTTCTAAATTTAGCCGCCTTCTATTTCATCCTGTCCAAGCCTTTTCTCGCTGTTGCCCTACATTTTACTGGTGGAATAGTCCTAGATGTTCTCGATGGTATTTTTGCACGGTACCTCAATCAGTGTAAGTGACAAATTTAACACGAGTGCGCATGCGCATTCTTTGTGGCTATACCATTTGTGATCAATGATTCTGGCAGTGTTATTTACATTCCTCTTTTCCTTTAGGATTCAAATATTCCCTGCCGAAAGAGAGAGTGCTCAAAACAGTCTCCAACACTTTCCAAGACTTTGAGTGATTGTAATGACTCATCCCAATATTCGTCTTGGAAAATGCTGGAAACTATTATCGAATTGACTCCCAACAGAAGCATATCACCTAGAACCAGGTGAAATGCTTCTGCCCCCATCTGCAGGGTGCAAGTCTCAAGGGGAAAAAATTACAAAGCACCCCAACAAAGCACCTCAACCTTGATTGGTAAATATGTCAATTAGCTAAAAATAACGTATGCGGTATGTTCTCCCAAACTGCAAACGTTTCGGATGCCGTATTTTAGTGCGGCTTTTATTGTACGCCCCACAAATATACAAATGAAATGGCTAGTCGATAAAAGGTCGCACAGGTAATTGCGGGCAATAACAAGATGATCTTCACAGGATTGGAAACATGGGCATGCGACTGGCGTAAGGAATTTAATCCAAGCAAGTGTAACGTTATACGGGTAACACACAGACGTACACCTTTCAAATTTCAGTCAGGAGCCCCTGTTTCAGTACAAACTTCATAGCAAGGTCCTAGAAACGGTTGATGCTACTAAATATTTCAGAATCTACCTCTCGTATGATTTATGCTGAAATATTCTAGCAGCTCACGTAAGGTCTCAATGAATGGCTTGCAACCCTTTTGAGAGTACAATAGAAGAACCAACAAAAACATTGCCCCTAGCCCTAAAATAATAACAGCTGCTACAATGATAAAACAAAAGCAGTTTATGACAGCTGCTACACTACTGAAATGTTCATGTAAATGAAGTAGGCCAATTTTGATATATTAAAATTCTGCCTAAAACAGTAGACCTCACTACGAGGCTCTGGGGAATAACTGCTGATTTTGTGGGGCGTATTCCCGAAGAGCCTCGTGCTAAGATCCACTGTTTTAGTCTGAATTTTAATGTTTCGAAATTGGTCAATTACCACCAAAGCAAACAAGACACCACAATCTCGGCATTTCCCTGGCCGAATCCAAAGTACGAGCATACAAAGCCCTAGTGAGACCGATTGTTGAATACAGTGCCACTGTCCCAGCTTGCTGGGTACTCGTGTGCTACGACATATTAAGAAAATGTCACTGATGTGTTATTATTCTCTCAAATGGAGATCTCAGGAGCTCAGGCAATCTGACGCTCGTCTATGTACGCTGCAAAAACAGAGTATTAGGTTAGCCACTTAGGACTGAGTGCGTCAAGCTTCAGAAAGAACACAAGAGCAGAATGAACACCAGACTCGTGTCTCTTAGTGATTGATCTGAGCAGCCGTGTTGTACATTGATTATTACAAGAACTCTTTTTGGCCTAGGACAATTCCAGAGTGGAACAGAGTCCTATCAGAAATTATAGCGCCTACTTCGCTATGTTCATTTAGGCAATCTCTGTGTAATCTAAAATGTTAGTCATTTTTATGTTATGGTTTTATTCATTGTTGTAGTCTTGATTATGTAAAGCAGTCTGCAGTGTTGTGTTAAAAGTGAAGATTTAATTGGTAAATAAACAAAACAAATCGTCTTCAGCGATTGGTCATCAATTATCAACATCAGTCGATCGAGTAATTGATATTGACTGGTATCTATATTGATTGGTTCGCAGAACTTAGTTCATAATCTTTGGTTTTTCTGTGGTTTCAAGGGTTTCCTTTTTAGCATTTATTCGTTGATCATCTGCATTTCAGCGCCACAGTTGAATAGTGTCATACGTCACATGCGCAAAGACTATCGCGCACCTTGTGGTTTCCGTAGTAGTCTGAGCTTTCTGAACATCGTAAAGAGGATATCTGAAGACTAAACTAACTGCGAGTAGTCCCTCTTTCGCTCATTCTGTCGAGCGAGACCGTAAATATATAAACGGCAAGCAAAAAATGGCCGCGTGAAATCCTGGGGCGAGACGCTCACGAAAGGAGGGAAATTAGCCCACGTTCGATATATCAATATTCTGATATGGCTCCGAGGCTTTCAGGACAAACCTCCATATTTGGTGTTGTTTTCTTTGTATCCAAGTCTCTTTTAGGAATTGAGAGACAAAAGAAGCTAAAAAATTTTACAATTTGGACCCGAAAGCCTCAGAGCCATGTTAGCATATAGATATATCGATATATGGGCTATTGAAAAGCAAAACCAGAGACTTTGACCTTTCACTGCCGAGTGCTCGGCCGAGTGATTTTTCGGTGTAAATTTTTAATTTCAAAATCTTTCATTACTACTAATAGTATTACCTATAATTAACTACTGAAGTAATGAAGCTTTTTTCTTCCTTAATCCAAGGTTCCAGATATGGAGCTCTACTTGATGGAATTCTGGACAGGTATTTTAGCAATTTCGTTCCCAGGGTCTCTCATCTTCTTCAGAAGAACGGAAACATGAGAGACCCTGGGAATAGACCCTTTGCATAAATGGCGGCTTAATTTGAATAACAATACTTGGTACATCCTTAGCCTCACATTCATGTTTCAAGACAAAAGAAATTTCACATGAATGTGAGGCTAAGGATGTACCAAGTATTGTTATTCAAATTTAGGCGCCATTTATGCAAAGGGTCTATGAGATTGGTATTTTAGCCCTTGTGATAACATAACGTATATAGGCACGCAAGGCGTGCAAGAGGTAGTGTGAATGACGTCGTTAGACTGTCCATTGCTGCATTTTGCAGCAGCAGCCTCAAAATCACTAAGCTAATCCCTCTCCCGTGTTTTGGGCTTACCATTGTAAATGTTCTGTTGCTTTGGAGGTTATTATCTTTCTTTGCATTTTACACTAAAACGCCACCATTTTTACCCTTCAAAGTATCTTTTAGGGTATGGAATACAAAGGAGATATCTTTTAGGAATCAAATGAAGCTCAAGCAACGCCCAGATTTTTCTCTTTTAAGGTTTAATTCACATTTTCCGATAAGCCTCCCCGAATTTTTGACATGGGATCCCCCTTGGGAGTGGGAGACGGGGCTTCACGTTGTATCAAAATGAGGGTTCTCACCAGATTGTCATGTCGTTTTACAAAAGGGGGGAATCAAGACCCCCCCCAGCACCCCATTAGCTCCCCTCCCCCCCGAACTGCATGCTCTATATACCTGTAATGAACTGATACACCCACTGCTATTGCAAGACAGACAAGCAACTGAAGGACAAACAAGTACTGAGGGTAAAACACGCACAGCGCCATCATCATTCCTACTCTTCCGCACCTGTCAATCATAAGAAGATTATGAGGAATAACAGCGCTGTCAGTCCAATCGGTAATCATTGTCTATCATAGATGCTTAATATCAAAGATGTCGATTTAACTTGAAAAGCTGCAATTGGTTCATTTCACTTGCACTGAAGCTAGTATGACAAAGTTTGATTTCACTTTGGAAATAGACACCGGTATGATGTCTATTTTGCTTGAAGCGTGACAGACGTGGATTTCAGTAAGAAGACAGCATGGTGTCTAATTCGAGCTTCTTTGCACTTAGAAAACGGCGGTGTCTATTTCAGTAGGAGTGGGACCTCAAAGAGCCAAGAGGTTGATTTCACTGAAAAAAGCAAGATGTCCCTTCGTTCTACTTCCTCTTTTGTTTTGCAGGGGCCTCTTAAGTGACGTCATTGCTAATTTTTTTCCGCATTAGCACGACTTTGCCTAGGGAAGTTAGATACGGGTTGCTTCCTAGGATTATGAGGTTCAAGGGTTTCACCTTTTTCTATGAAGTATGTTTCTTTTGCCTTTCTTAAACTGTCATGATTAGATTGAACGAGTTCAAGAGGAATAACATTTTAGCCATTTCTGTTTTCAAACCAGGGCTGGAGAGCTCTCTGTCTCACAAAATTGGAGCAATAAATTTCCTCTCCTTGCTTTGCTGCTTTTCCAGAACATTGCTTTTGAAATGTTTTGAAAACGACAGTTCGATTTTGTAATGAATGCTAGGAATGGCGTCTTAGGTGTAAAATGCAAAGAAAGATAATAACCTCCAAAGCAACAGAACATTTACAATGGTAAGCCCAAAACACGGGAGAGGGATTAGCTTAGTGATTTTGAGGCTGCTGCTGCAAAATGCAGCAATGGACAGTCTAACGACGTCATTCACACTACCTCTTGCACGCCTTGCGTGCCTATATACGTTATGTTATCACAAGGGCTAAAATACCAATCTCATAGACCCTTTGCATAAATGGCGCCTAAATTTGAATAACAATACTTGGTACATCCTTAGCCTCACATTCATGTGAAATTTCTTTTGTCTTGAAACATGAATGTGAGGCTAAGGATGTACCAAGTATTGTTATTCAAATTAAGCCGCCATTTATGCAAAGGGTCTATTCCCAGGGTCTCTCATGTTTCCGTTCTTCTGAAGAAGATGAGAGACCCTGGGAACGAAATTGCTAAAATACCTGTCCAGAATTCCATCAAGTAGAGCTCCATATCTGGAACCTTGGATTAAGGAAGAAAAAAGCTTCATTACTTCAGTAGTTAATTATAGGTAATACTATTAGTAGTAATGAAAGATTTTGAAATTAAAAATTTACACCGAAAAATCACTCGGCCGAGCACTCGGCAGTGAAAGGTCAAAGTCTCTGGTTTTGCTTTTCAATAGCCCATATATCGATATATCTATATGCTAACATGGCTCTGAGGCTTTCGGGTCCAAATTGTAAAATTTTTTAGCTTCTTTTGTCTCTCAATTCCTAAAAGAGACTTGGATACAAAGAAAACAACACCAAATATGGAGGTTTGTCCTGAAAGCCTCGGAGCCATATCAGAATATTGATATATCGAACGTGGGCTAATTTCCCTCCTTTCGTGAGCGTCTCGCCCCAGGATTTCACGCGGCCATTTTTTGCTTGCCGTTTATATATTTACGGTCTCGCTCGACAGAATGAGCGAAAGAGGGACTACTCGCAGTTAGTTTAGTCTTCAGATATCCTCTTTACGATGTTCAGAAAGCTCAGACTACTACGGAAACCACAAGGTGCGCGATAGTCTTTGCGCATGTGACGTATGACACTATTCAACTGTGGCGCTGAAATGCAGATGATCAACGAATAAATGCTAAAAAGGAAACCCTTGAAACCACAGAAAAACCAAAGATTATGAACTAAGTTCTGCGAACCAATCAATATAGATACCAGTCAATATCAATTACTCGATCGACTGATGTTGATAATTGATGACCAATCGCTGAAGACGATTTGTTTTGTTTATTTACCAATTAAATCTTCACTTTTAACACAACACTGCAGACTGCTTTACATAATCAAGACTACAACAATGAATAAAACCATAACATAAAAATGACTAACATTTTAGATTACACAGAGATTGCCTAAATGAACATAGCGAAGTAGGCGCTATAATTTCTGATAGGACTCTGTTCCACTCTGGAATTGTCCTAGGCCAAAAAGAGTTCTTGTAATAATCAATGTACAACACGGCTGCTCAGATCAATCACTAAGAGACACGAGTCTGGTGTTCATTCTGCTCTTGTGTTCTTTCTGAAGCTTGACGCACTCAGTCCTAAGTGGCTAACCTAATACTCTGTTTTTGCAGCGTACATAGACGAGCGTCAGATTGCCTGAGCTCCTGAGATCTCCATTTGAGAGAATAATAACACATCAGTGACATTTTCTTAATATGTCGTAGCACACGAGTACCCAGCAAGCTGGGACAGTGGCACTGTATTCAACAATCGGTCTCACTAGGGCTTTGTATGCTCGTACTTTGGATTCGGCCAGGGAAATGCCGAGATTGTGGTGTCTTGTTTGCTTTGGTGGTAATTGACCAATTTCGAAACATTAAAATTCAGACTAAAACAGTGGATCTTAGCACGAGGCTCTTCGGGAATACGCCCCACAAAATCAGCAGTTATTCCCCAGAGCCTCGTAGTGAGGTCTACTGTTTTAGGCAGAATTTTAATATATCAAAATTGGCCTACTTCATTTACATGAACATTTCAGTAGTGTAGCAGCTGTCATAAACTGCTTTTGTTTTATCATTGTAGCAGCTGTTATTATTTTAGGGCTAGGGGCAATGTTTTTGTTGGTTCTTCTATTGTACTCTCAAAAGGGTTGCAAGCCATTCATTGAGACCTTACGTGAGCTGCTAGAATATTTCAGCATAAATCATACGAGAGGTAGATTCTGAAATATTTAGTAGCATCAACCGTTTCTAGGACCTTGCTATGAAGTTTGTACTGAAACAGGGGCTCCTGACTGAAATTTGAAAGGTGTACGTCTGTGTGTTACCCGTATAACGTTACACTTGCTTGGATTAAATTCCTTACGCCAGTCGCATGCCCATGTTTCCAATCCTGTGAAGATCATCTTGTTATTGCCCGCAATTACCTGTGCGACCTTTTATCGACTAGCCATTTCATTTGTATATTTGTGGGGCGTACAATAAAAGCCGCACTAAAATACGGCATCCGAAACGTTTGCAGTTTGGGAGAACATACCGCATACGTTATTTTTAGCTAATTGACATATTTACCAATCAAGGTTGAGGTGCTTTGTTGGGGTGCTTTGTAATTTTTTCCCCTTGAGACTTGCACCCTGCAGATGGGGGCAGAAGCATTTCACCTGGTTCTAGGTGATATGCTTCTGTTGGGAGTCAATTCGATAATAGTTTCCAGCATTTTCCAAGACGAATATTGGGATGAGTCATTACAATCACTCAAAGTCTTGGAAAGTGTTGGAGACTGTTTTGAGCACTCTCTCTTTCGGCAGGGAATATTTGAATCCTAAAGGAAAAGAGGAATGTAAATAACACTGCCAGAATCATTGATCACAAATGGTATAGCCACAAAGAATGCGCATGCGCACTCGTGTTAAATTTGTCACTTACACTGATTGAGGTACCGTGCAAAAATACCATCGAGAACATCTAGGACTATTCCACCAGTAAAATGTAGGGCAACAGCGAGAAAAGGCTTGGACAGGATGAAATAGAAGGCGGCTAAATTTAGAACAAGACGCACATAATCTAGGGAAAACAAAAACAAAAAAAACAGGGGTTGGTTGGTTGGTTGGTTGGATGGATGGATGGATGGATATATAGACAGCCTTTATTTTGAAGCAACAAGAATTGAAGCTAAGAAGCTTGTCTGGTCGATTGTACTAAAACTAAACATCTAAAATTATTGAAAACTGGATCATTGGATAATGCAATTCGATGGTATTTTTGCACGGTACCTCAATCAGTGTAAGTGACAAATTTAACACGAGTGCGCATGCGCATTCTTTGTGGCTATACCATTTGTGATCAATGATTCTGGCAGTGTTATTTACATTCCTCTTTTCCTTTAGGATTCAAATATTCCCTGCCGAAAGAGAGAGTGCTCAAAACAGTCTCCAACACTTTCCAAGACTTTGAGTGATTGTAATGACTCATCCCAATATTCGTCTTGGAAAATGCTGGAAACTATTATCGAATTGACTCCCAACAGAAGCATATCACCTAGAACCAGGTGAAATGCTTCTGCCCCCATCTGCAGGGTGCAAGTCTCAAGGGGAAAAAATTACAAAGCACCCCAACAAAGCACCTCAACCTTGATTGGTAAATATGTCAATTAGCTAAAAATAACGTATGCGGTATGTTCTCCCAAACTGCAAACGTTTCGGATGCCGTATTTTAGTGCGGCTTTTATTGTACGCCCCACAAATATACAAATGAAATGGCTAGTCGATAAAAGGTCGCACAGGTAATTGCGGGCAATAACAAGATGATCTTCACAGGATTGGAAACATGGGCATGCGACTGGCGTAAGGAATTTAATCCAAGCAAGTGTAACGTTATACGGGTAACACACAGACGTACACCTTTCAAATTTCAGTCAGGAGCCCCTGTTTCAGTACAAACTTCATAGCAAGGTCCTAGAAACGGTTGATGCTACTAAATATTTCAGAATCTACCTCTCGTATGATTTATGCTGAAATATTCTAGCAGCTCACGTAAGGTCTCAATGAATGGCTTGCAACCCTTTTGAGAGTACAATAGAAGAACCAACAAAAACATTGCCCCTAGCCCTAAAATAATAACAGCTGCTACAATGATAAAACAAAAGCAGTTTATGACAGCTGCTACACTACTGAAATGATTATGATGCGATATGTTGCGTTGCAATGTTGCGATTGCAAAGCCGGGCCGTTCTATACGGGTGAGGTGCCGAGAAAGCTCTAACAATCTGCGCGGAATGTATTAAGGAATAACCGAACAACTATAAATCCATATTATTTTTCATATAGTTTTAAGACTTTTATTTAATTTTCAGTGGCTTAAAAGCTCTACAAGGAAATAGAAATCATATAAAAATGATACAACTTTTAAATTATATAATTCATTAAACAATATTTTCAAACTGACAGTATAAATGAAAAACATTTCAACAGTATAAAAATTATTACACTTTGATTAAATTTGCCGGCATTATTAACATGCCGCCAGCTAAATAACTAGAACCACCGTTGTTCGAATTGAAAGTACCAGCTCAGATTTCTTTTGACTGAAATCGTATCACGCGGTAAAAACAAACAACGATTTAAAATTCAACTAACCTTTCCAATTCGCAGAATACTCAAGAAATATTTCTGATACTACACTAGAGCAAGAGTTGACTTGTGTCAACTTAACTTGGTATACAGTATGTGGTAAATTTAATCTTCCGGTTCGATCTCGCCTTCGTCCTCTTCGTACTCTCCCTCCTCCTCGGCCGTGGCGTCCTGGTACTGCTGGTACTCAGATACCAGGTCATTCATGTTAGACTCGGCCTGAAAAAGGACAGAGTGAACTGGGTGACACAGCAACTGTTAACTGAAACGCACACGCTCTTTCTAACCATTCGTAGCTCACGCGTTTTTTATCTGTCATGTTCGGCTTGCACTACAACTTGAAACACTTCAGTTCATGTGCTAGATAACTTCCCCAGGAGCCCATTACCAGGAGCCTGCAACTACCCCATATTCCTGTCACGGCGATTTCACAGACCGATCTATGTTCAGTTTAAATTTATCTCGAATTCAGATCCCCTTAGGAACCCCAGTAACTAATTGCTATCATAAGCACTGGCTAATGTCAACATATCCACGTGAGGCCGCATTGTTTTATCCTTACCGAAGCATGTTCATGTAGACTGGAACTGGCCTATTTCGCGGGAAAAATATCTAAATATAGACTGGTCTGTAAAAATGCCGTTGCATTGGCTTATTATGGGAGTTGCAGGCTACAAGTAATGAGCTCCTGACCGAAAAAATATAACTGCATGCAGATAATATGTTGCTTTAGAACAGGCCACGTTCGATGTATCAATATCCTAACACGGCTCAGACGCTTTCAGGACAAACTTCTGTATTTGATGTTGTTTTCTTTGTATCCAAGTCTCTTGGAAATTGAGAGACATTCGATTTTACCCAAAAGCCACGGAGTCATGTTAGAATACTGATATATCGAACGCGACCTGTTGGTACACATTAGGGGTGAAAACATTTTTAAACCACGCACACAAAACGGGATCTTGGAACCTTTTAGGGAAAGGATATATTTTTTAAAAGTTCTGACAAGCAGCTCAGTCCTTTTTACATAATACTCCTAGGTTTAAACTATTAACTTTGAAAAGAAGATTCTATCACACGCAAAAAAATGATCGAAAACTTTTTTACCTCGGTGAATTCCATCTCGTCCATCCCCTCTCCTGTGTACCAATGCAAGAAAGCCTTGCGCCTAAACATGGCAGTGAACTGTTCACCAATTCGTTTAAACAGTTCTTGAATGGCAGTGCTGTTGCCAATGAACGTGGAGGACATCTTGAGCCCGCGAGGAGGAATGTCGCAAACAGCGGTCTTGACGTTGTTGGGAATCCATTCCACAAAGTAAGAACTACAAAAGAGAAAAATGCGTCATCGCGTCAACAGCTCGTACTAGTTCTGTGTTTCCATCGAGTTATAGAAACACAATTTTTAACCAATCAGCGCGAGTATTTTCTTTGGACTGTTTTCTAAATAGCATCGACAGACAAGAAGAGCTATAGGTTTTCGGCCCTTGACGAGAAATGATTTTCAAGAATTAAACACGACCTCGGACTAAACAAGGCATAGATATTGCCTTTACTTCCGTATTGGCTGTAGGTTTTAACATTTGTTGAAACGAAATTTTACAGCTGGTGTCAAAGAGAAATGATCTGGAACAGGGCTTAGGGCGACTTTTTAAGACTTGTTGGAATGGCTTTTCGGTTTAAGATGCAGTATGTTCGACCATAATTTCCGCCCCAATCCCCTCGCCTCACAGGTGTTAGGGAGAAGAGCCCACCAGGTGAAAGGTAGAAATTATTGCAAATCGATATCAAAGGCGAACCTGTTTTTGTTCTGAACGTTCAACATTTGTTCATCCACTTCCTTCATTGACATCTTGCCACGGAATACCGCTGCTACAGTTAAATATCGTCCATGTCTCGGGTCACAAGCGGCCATCATGTTCTTAGAATCAAACATCTGCTGTGTCAGCTCCGGGACTGTTAGCGCGCGGTACTGCTGTGAGCCACGGCTGGTCAGCGGTGCAAACCCAGGCATGAAGAAGTGGAGGCGGGGAAATGGAACCATGTTCACAGCTAGCTTCCTGAGATCTGCATTCAACTGAGATGGGAAAATATTTTGATCCTGAATTTTCAAACTCATTAATAATTCATCAAGTTCAAACAAAGATACCCAGTCTTAATTAGTATAGATTTTGACGATTTCACTTCTCCGTTTATTCCTTAGCTTTTGTTTCGATTGAGAGGATATATCAAACACTCGACACAGTGTTTCATCAGCTATCCAAACACCCCAAATTTGGTTAAAAATACTCTGCTGCGCGTCGTATTTTCAACTCTCTTCTCGGTGTTTGGATATCCCGATGAAACACTGTCTCTCGTGTTTGACATATTACTTCAAGAAGAGCGGGAGATTAGAAGAACAAGAAAAGGCTTAGTAAAGCCCCGATTTGAATTTTTATTTAAGTCAGTTAGATTTTCTCTTGCATTTTAAGAGTGTAAGTAGCCACCAAATTGGTTTTGAGAGAAAGAGAAGAACCTTCAACTGAACGAGGTTTCCGCTTCGGCCAGGTTGAAAAGGTCGTACAAACGTTGCATGAAATATAGGGGGTGACAATTCTATGTCATACAATCGGCTGTCTAATACTTGCGGTTTTAGTTTTCGATTCTTAAATCTGTATGACGGAGTGGCAGATAAGGAAATTCATAAACAAACTTCTGCGATTTCTACCGCTGACCTACCTGTCCTGGGAACCGCAGGCATGTAGTCACACCACTCATGGTCGCGGACACCAGGTGGTTTAAATCCCCGTATGTAGGATTGCTCAGCTTGAGTGTCCTGAAGCAGATGTCATACAGAGCCTCGTTGTCGATGCAGTAAGTTTCGTCAGTGTTTTCAACGAGTTGATGCACTGATAGTGTAGCGTTGTACGGCTCCACGACTGTGTCAGAGACCTGGGAAGATGCACAAAAAAACATTGAAGAGAAAAAGTTGTGAGATGAAAAAGTGTCTCGATGAAATCAACCAAGACAAAAATTTTGACGACTCACAACCCGGCCGCCCTACGCCGGAGGAATTTGAAAACGAAGGTTTCACTTTGAAAGCGCATCAAATGTTTTTCGTCCACACTACGCCGGAGGAATTTAAAAACGCAGATTTGGGTTTGAGGAAACCTCGGTCATGAAATCGCATGAGTTTTTTTTCTAAGAGCACGGTTTTTAAAATGTTCTCCCTTCACACGAAAAAAAAAAGCTGAACCTACAAAATTCTTCCAGTTTGGAGAGCGTTTTCGAAAAACTCCGTTTCCGTGAAGGGTTAGTGTGGACGGTAGGCCTAACCGTAGAAATAAAGCTCCGGTTTCGTGACGGATTAGTGTGGATGGTAGGCCTAACCGTAGAAATAAAGCTACGTTCTAGTGACGGATTAGTGTGGACGGTAGGCCTATCCGTAGAAATAAAACTACGTTTTCGTGACAGATTAGTGTTGACGGTAGGCCTAACCGTAGAAATAAAACTACGTTTTCGTGACGGATTATTGTGGACGGTATGCCTAACCGTCGAAATAAAAGTGCGTTTTCGTGACAGATTATTGTGGACGGTAGGCCTAACCGTAGAAATAAAGCTACGTTTTCGTGACAGATTATTGTGGACGGTAGCCTAACCGTAGAAATAAAGCTGCGTTTTCGTGACAGATTATTGTGGACGGTAGGCCTAACCGTAGAAGTAAAGCTACGTTTCCGTGACAGATTATTATGGACGGTAGGCCAAACCGTAGAAATAAAGCTGCGTTTTCGTGACAGATTATTGTGGACGGTAGGCCTAACCGTAGAAATAAAGCTGCGTTTTCGTGACAGATTATTGTGGACGGTAGGCCTAACCGTATAAACAAAGCTGCGTTTTCGTGACGGATTAGTGTGGCTGGTAGGCCTAACCGTAGAAACAAAGCTCCGGTTTCGTGACGGGTCAGTGTGGATGGTAGGCCTAGCCGTAGAAACAAAGCTGCGTTTTCGCGATGGATTAGTATGGACGGTAGGCCTAACCGTAGAAACAAAGCTCCGGTTTCGTGACGGGTCAGTGTGGATGTTAGGCATAGACGTAGAAATAAAGCTGCGTTTTCGCGATGGATTAGTATGGACGGTAGGCCTAACCGTAGAAACAAAGCTGCGTTTTCGCGATGGATTAGTGTGGACGGTAGGCCTAGCCGTAGAAATAAAACTACGTTTTCGTGACAGATTAGTGTTGACGGTAGGCCTAACCGTAGAAATAAAATTACCTTTTCGTGACGGATTATTGTGGACGGTAGGCCTAACCATAGAAATAAAGCTACGTTTTCGTGACAGATTATTGTGGACGGTAGGCCTAACCGTAGAAGTAAAGCTACGTTTTCGTGACAGATTATTATGGACGATAGGCCTAACCGTAGAAATAAAGCTGCGTTTTCGTGACAGATAATTGTGGACGGTAGGCCTAACCGTAGAAATAAAGCTGCGTTTTCGTGACGGATTAGTGTGGACGGTAGGCCTAAGCGTAGAAACAAAGCTGCGTTTTCGTGACGGATTTGTGTGCACGGTAGGCCTAAGCGTAGAAAAGAAGTTGCGTTTTCGTGACGGATTAGTGTGGACGGTAGATCTAACCGTAGAAACAAAGCTGCGTTTTCGTGACGGATTAGTGTGGACGGTAGATCTAACCGTAGAAACAAAGCTGCGTTTTCGTGACGGATTAGTGTGGCTGGTAGGCCTAACCGTAGAAACAAAGCTCCGGTTTCGTGACGGGTCAGTGTGGATGGTAGGCCTAGCCGTAGAAACAAAGCTGCGTTTTCGTGATGGATTAGTGTGGACGGTAGGCCTAACCGTAGAAATAAAGCTGCGTTTTCGTGACAGATAATTGTGGACGGTAGGCCTAACCGTAGAAATAAAGCTGCGTTTTCGTGACGGATTAGTGTGGACGGTAGGCCTGACCGTAGAAACAAAGCTGCGTTTTCGCGATGGATTAGTGTGGACGGTAGGCCTAACCGTAGAAACAAAGCTGCGTTTTCGTGACGGATTGGTGTGGACGGTAGGCCTAAGCGTAGAAACAAAGTTGCGTTTTCGTGACGGATTAATGTGGACGGTAGGCCTAACCGTAGAAACAAAGCTGCGTTTTCGTGACGGTTTAGTGTGGACGGTAGGCCCACCTAACCGTAGAAACAAAGCTGCGTTTTCGTGACGGGTTAGTGTGGATGGTAGGCCTAACCGTAGAAATAGAGCTCCGTTGTCAAATTCCACCGGCGTAGTGTGGAGGCTGCCTCGAAGCTTGGTCTTGTCTCGACCGATAATAACAATAATTAATTTATTTATATTGTGCTTTTTAACATACAACGATCAAAAGCGCATTAAAATATCCTACGCCACTATCCCAATGGAAAACAGGAGGGATCGTGAACAAGTGGTTGAAGGGTTTAGGTCCCGTGTTCAAGGCTCTCACAGGCTTCACATATCTAAGACTGAATCGTAAAACACTGTAGTATATCAAAAGTCACCTTCACTAACCAAAGGATAACATTTTAAACTGAAATTAAAAGAGTTAAACAAGAAACATTAAATCAGTGATCAAAACTGAAGCCACATAGGCTTCTAATTAAGGCTCCGTGTGTTACACAGTCCCTGTGTACCTTCGGAGATGGCACCACACTGAACGAGTTCATGATCCTGTCAGGGTACTCCTCGCGTATCTTGGAAATGAGCAGAGTGCCCATGCCCGATCCAGTTCCCCCTCCTAATGAGTGAGTCAGCTGAAAACCTTGAACGCAGTCACAATTTTCAGTTTCTTTGCGCACCACGTCCAAAACTGAGTCCACTAGTTCGGCCCCCTCAGTGTAATGGCCCTTGGCCCAGTTGTTTCCTGCACCACTTTGGCCTGCGGGAAAATGGGAACAGGTGAAAGAAATTTCAATACAAACTAAATATAAGCTTAAGCTAGCTAATTATTCTTATCTTTAGAAATTTTCGAGTCGCCGACAGAAACATTAAATCTAAATTTGGCTGCTTGTCAATTAAACCTTTGTGCGCGAATACGATGAAACCAAAATACAATCTGACTTGTAAATTATTTAAATAAAGAATACGGCATTTTAATACACGATAAAAATTCAAAACGAGAACATGTTCTAAGCTTACCAAAAACAAAATTATCCGGGCGGAACAACTGCCCATAGGAACCAGATCGTACAGAATCCATAGTGCCTGGTTCCAGGTCAACAAGAACTGCTCTAGGGACATATTTCCCTCCTGGGGAGTAAATAAGTTTAAATATAAGACTGGCTCAGAACACCTGCTGGGCTAATGGAAGCGTGTTTTTAGTAATAGACAAAATACTCTTGCATTGACCAGTGATATTGGGACAGTATTTGATTTACATTCTTAATTCAGTCCTAAAGGTATGTTTTACTTTTTTTATTTTTGATTTGCATTACAAACGTTCGAAGCAGATTGCTTTTGTTGTCGCTTTGACAGTAATTTCACTGTGGGGAATTCCGAATGAAAAAAAAGTAAGTACGACAATCGATCTAAAAGTGGTACAGCGACTTTTTTTCACTTTTACATCGGCATTGGTTCAAAATACACAAGGGCTACGATTCATGCTTTATGGATCAATTTTTGAGTCTCAGCGTTCTATGTAAATAACCTTCATATGAAATAAAAAAGCGAAACACATTTGACCTATAAAATCATTGGAAGATGAAAATCAAGTACTTTATTCACCACCCGTTCCCAGCTTTGTTGCGGTCAGAATTTTATAAAACAGGCCATATAAACCTGACCTAGGGGAAGTTGAAGAACAAGAACATCATGAAAACGCAGTTAATTTACTGGGAAAGAATAGAAACGGCTTGCTTTATTGAAGAGCGACGACAGGAGCGGAAATAGATTTGGTGAAGTTTCAAACGTCAAATCGTCTCAACGCCACCAAAAAAAAGAAGCATTAATTATTAAATTTCGACGACGCAGGCAAATTACAGAGCTCAGGCAATTTTAGCACCTCATTTAAAAAAAAAACCTTTTCGACATCAGAAAAAAATATTTTATTGCTTCATTCATACCTGTGGCTTCATTATAGTACACGTCGATTTTGTCAAGCTGTATCTGCGAATCGCCATGATAAGATCCAGTTGGGTCGACGCCATGTTCGTCTGAAATGACTTCCCAAAACTGAAAGATAATGCGAGTATTTTAAAGTAACAGCAAACAACAAATTGTGTTTGTTGAAACTAAAATGAAACGTTTTATTCCTGTTGGTGTAATTATCTTTCGAAAGTAAAGTAACTGGGGCAATTTTTGCTAAACCATAACAGTAAGACTATAAACACGGTTATTGAAATTAAAATGAAATCTTTCATTCAGTAGCCTCGCAAAAATCAATGAAACCATCTTAATTGAAGCTAAACCGAACCTGTAAAAAACATGTTGATATTAAATTGCATCGTTTCATTCAAATGTCTCGCTAGCGTTATTGATCCGTCGGTATAAATTATAATACATAATGTTATTTGCTTTTTTCATATATAAAATTTCGAGAATTTCTATGTAAACATGGTTGAAAGGATGTACTTCATCGGAAAGAAAACCCAGCTTTTAAAAATGCGAGAAGTTACAATCGAAAACAATAGTGTAGCAAAAAAATATTGTGTCTTCGCTCCCGTGGGGACAATAAATAGACAGAATTAAAAATCTCGTAGCATTGTTTTTTATGGGTGTGGTAAAAAAATTTACTCGAAGAAAAAAAAACCTAGCTTGAGTGGAGTGGAATATTGCAGTAAAGACAGGCCAAGATGCAGAAGAAGGCGAGTAAGGAAAGAGAGGAATGCATATTAAATTTCTTCTTGATGTCTAGTAGTTTTAGAAGGTTTAATGAACACGCGACTAGTTGAAGTAGTAACGCAGTTTGTAACCGCGCGAGGAAATCCATTAAAATACAAGCGACTGCTTTGTATTGATAATTTGAATAAAAAGTCCGTTTTTGAAAACTGCGTTCCTACGCTTAAAATTCCGTCAAAGGAGAAAGCTAAATCGTAAGGGCATGTACTAATCTAGTCTAAAATCAATGACATCGTTTACAACTAAAATTAAGAACGACAATGAAAAAATATAAAGCTCGAGTTTTTAGTTAGAATATTCATGGTTGAAATAGAACCGAGTGAAATTTATCGCAAATTTTCCCCAAATTATTTCGCGAAGATTAAAAGAATTACAAAAGCAGGATTTTACCTTCGCACCGATCTGATTTCCACATTGTCCAGCTTGTAAATGCACTATTTCTCGCATGGTTTATCTACTCGGAGGTGTTTGTTCCCACACGCACGTTCTTTCACTTTAAAATCTGGCTATCGATGGGCGTTGGTCAATGAACCTAAGATATCACTTTCGTCAGACTAGGTCCTCAGGTGCACGTTGTTATGAAACGAAAGAGTACCTTAATATATCGATAAGAGGTCACGATATCAAACCATGAAATAATTACAGTATCAGTTGTGATCGGCATAAGACGCGGTTTTAATAGAGGATATCAAAAACATGTGAAATTAGACAGATTTTGACTAGAAGATATGCCCGGCTAAACGTTGTTGCTAAAATATTTAATCATGACAATTCAAAACCACATCATAGACCAAACACAACAGTGTTTGGCGGAACACAGTATACCTTGTAGCCTGGGAGGCGACGAGGGGAGTCTGGCTCGTCGCCCGCCCGCTTTTTCGACCGTGTGGGGGCTGAGTTAACTATCCAGGGTAGTCGTTTTCCAGTTTTAGCCACATATGTCCAGAAATGCAGGTTAATGAGACTCAATGCTCTTTATGAATAAGCATCACAAAGTGTCATTATCATATTACTTCATATTTGACAGAATTATGTGTTTTGGTGACTTTTTGGGAAAGAGGACACTTTGTGACGCTTATCATAAGTGCATGCATTTCATTAACCTGCATTTCTGGACATATCTGGTCATGTGAATCAGTCAACAACGTCGTCCGCCATTTTGTCGCAAGAAAACTTCTCCTTCGTCCCGTACTCAGAAGAAATTTGTCACAAAATACGTATGCTCTATAGATTTCGGCTACGATTGTCGCAGCGTTTTAAAACGTTTTAATATCCTACTACAATTTTTTTGAGGTACACAACAGTCCTGAGTGAGTTGTAGGTTTGATTTACACGAAACAATTCATGTCGTAGGTCTGTCGTAAACTTGTCGCATGCGATTAAGGTGGCCGAACACAGTTTTCGCTCGTGCTTTTGCTGATGCAATTCAGCACGTGCACAAGGATTTCAAAGAACAAACATGCCGTCAATAGAGCGTTCATTTTATTTACTCAACACCCGCACTATCTGTGTTATTTTTCTCAATAACTGAACGCAGTGTATTGCTGGCTTTAGTCTTTTATTACAAAGGTATGTTAGGAAAGTGAACGATGCAAAGGACCCACCAATTTTCAGCTTTTGTTTGTTGCCGAAAGGACCCAGTTAAATGGAACGCATGCGCAATTGCTTGAAAAATTGAGACCGATTGCTTTAGCAGAAACATGCCGATTTCTAACGATCCAGTCGTTAGAATTTCAAAAAAATTGGCAGAAAAATAGATCAGAGACCACGAGAATGATCTATTTAAAAAAATATGAATTTTGACATAGGGAATTTTTAATAATACAGAAAACGATTAACGGCGAATTACGAAAATCGCCTATGTCAAAATTTTATTAGAACCATGTTGACAGAAGGGATTTAATGTCAATTCTTAATGTGCAAAATATGAAAACAATCTAACGACTGGATTTTTTCAAATAAACAAAAACCATTATTTAAGCCTTGTTTTTAACCAGCCCTGTTGCCATGGCAACAGCACACACCCTAGTCAAAATGCGAGAATAAATATTTAAGTTAACCTTGAGTCTTGCAAAAAATGGGCGCCAAAGCATAAATAGTTTGAAAGTTACAGTGAATTAGGCATAGGCACTTGAAAACTGTGTTCGGCCACCTTAAGGTATTTCCCTTGAAATTGTTCTACTATCAAACTTTTTTTGAAACTTGGCGTAATGAACATTCATGATATGAACATAATAAAAATGCAATAAAAAAATGGGGTCACCGTGCTTGTTTACGCGTCAGCAGGCCCTTAAAATGGGGTGTTTTTACTGGTTGCGCGTTAAAAGTTCGAATCACCTTCATACAGAATTAAATCTTGGTTACTTGAAAGGCACAAAGTTTTGTGCCTTCATTTATTGACATAAGCAGTATTGCCTCATTTAAGCCGTTTTTGATTGCCTTGTTGCGGCAATATTGCACTTTTTCGGCAAGTTCCGTGGTTAACTCAAGTCCTCGCCTTGGCCAAATTACACCCAGTTGGGAACTATTTTCCAAAATAAAATTATGTTCTACTATCAAACTTTTTTTCCTCTTCAAATATGTTCTTCATTAGACTGTTCTTAGCAAATACCTGAAAAAAAATCGGGGGTCACCGTGCTCGTTTAAGAGAAAAGAAGAATTTATTCCCTTATCGAGCTTAGTTTGAGGGAAATCTCTTACGTTTTGCACGTGCACGCGCTCATGTGCACGCGCTGATGACGCGAAAATCGTGCGCAGTAGGGATGCGCAATGCAATACTAAGGAATTACCTTAAGTCGTACCGTGTAAATTGGCCCTTAAAGGGGCACTGTCACGGTATTTTAGCGTCATTTTACAATGCCGAAATATGTTCCTGCATCAATGGGAACCCAAAAATAATGATGCAGTTTTGTTACCTAGGACTTTAACACTACACTGAGACCATTTATTGCTGCCTATCACTTAGCATGGCAAGGATGGAAATGGATTGAAATTTGAAAAAAATAGCCAGTTTTTTCAAATTCTAGAGCCATTCCTTGAAAATATTGCCAGAAATTCCGTATGGTTTGCTCTCTGAGTCACCATTCGTTTGATATGTTTCTGTTAGTCCATTTGAGCATTTTGGGAACGAGTAAAGCTACCAGGTAAAGATATCAGCAACGAATGAAGCTGAAAACAGCAAAACTCCTGTGACAGTGCTCCTTTAAGCTCGCTACTGCTTCCAAACAGCGGGGAGCTAACAACCTCGTTCCCAGGGTCTCTCATCTCTTTTTGGGAATGAGGTTGGAAAGATAATTTGTCATGCGAGGCACTTTCAAACATTTCGCTTGCTTTCTGCCAACTTAAGGTGGCTCGATCGGATTTTTGAGTATTAATATCGTTCAAATTTGAGTGACAAGCGCACCACCATTATCAGTCTGACAGAAACCCAAATGTTACCGGTGTGTTAGAGAAAGATAAAAGTTTCAAATTGGGTACATTTCACCAGGATCTGAGTTACCATAACAACGAAATGACGTCATACTCCATTTTACATAACACCGAATAACTCTTTTTACAATAACAAGGCCCTAAAATGGTCAAACGCCGGGAATGAGGGCAAAAGACCCCGTGAACTTGCCGTAAGCCAAGATAAGTGAATTTTATACAAAATGACACCAACATTGTCAATAGCTTTTCTTGTGGTTTGATTGGCTACTTAAAAAGGCAATAAAACCTCATTGGTTAAAAAGTTGATAGTTCGACAGCTAAAAGTTGCAACGTCGTTCCCAGGACCTTTACCCTGGCTTGGGGGTGGGGCGGTAAAGAAACTTTAACAAATCGTGATGGAAAACTGGAGTTTCATAGAACACCAGCCTCTGCTGAAAACAATTTTTAAAAATAGGTCCGCAATGCGTACTTGGGGTCTTATGCGTAATTCTATTCCTTTTGGTTGGAATGCTGTTCTCAAATATCAGCATCTGGGAGTTGACTTGCTACAAGTGAAAAGGTAGACAAGTCATTACAATTTTTAAAGACAGAGCGGAAAATATTTGGGAAAATTTGAGGTGTTGGAAATATGATTGAATGTGGTCTTCGATGTTTGACACTACATTTTTTTCAGGTCTCTGTTCTAGTAGTGTTACGGCCGCACTTGCATGAATGACCGTGATCACTCAGTTGCTGCTATGGACAAAATTTATTTCACTCTTTACTATACTTGGGCCAAGTATAACGTCCACATATAAAGGGCTAACCTGTATACGACCGCTCTCATGTGGCTTTGATAGCTCAGTTGGGAGAGCACTGCAGCGGCATCGCAGAGGTCGAGGGTTCGAATCCCGCTCAGAGCCTGAATTGTTTTCAGGTCTCTGTTCCAGTAGTGTTACGGCCGCACTTGCATAATGACCGTCAACACTTTTTTGTACAGAATTAATATCTTGTGGCACTTTATAGGCTCGATCCAATATGCATATTCTGAGTACTGCGTCTTCTATTTGATTGTAAATTTTAACAATAAATAGGTGAACATAATTGCAAAACATCGTACACTGCTTACCAGCGCCAAGTTTACCAAAGGGTGCTTCGGTCAGTTCCTGGAGTTGTGGCCAGCAGACACAGTGGTTGTTGGATTGTTCTCCACGTCGTTCACTTCCCCTCACAAGCAACAGGATATAGATGAAATGTAGGTCATCATTTCTTTACATGTCCAGAATTTGTTTCAATGTTGTCGAACAAAACACATTTAGCTAAGACATGGTAAGAATCCATCCCCATTGAACATGTGATAAAGCATCCTTCGCTTCCTCGACCGGTATTGTTCAACTTATGTCCCCATACTCGCAGTTAATATTGTCATGTCGTTAACAAACAGCTTCAGTACAGTTAAGTTCAGCAGTTTGACTGCATTCACAGCTGCTCAAAATAACTTCACAGCAGTAGAAGTACATGCATACGATTTACGTGATAGCAGCACATCGAGTCCAATAACTGACACTCGTTTGGGTAATTAGAAGGTGAGTTCTTGCGAAAGCAGATACTCAGTTCTCCCGTGCAATCCACACTTAACACTAGCCGAGCCTTGATAAGTTAATGGCTTGCGTGAGGAACAAATCGCTTGTATCGGAATGTATCGGCGAGGATCTAAATGCAAATAACAGAGAATACATGGTTCTCGAGAGCAGCGAGGGAAGAAAGATAATATCTAACAAAAACGAGCCAAAGCAATTTAAAAATGGAAAACAACTAACCTTGGAAACTGCAACCAGCTCGCGACGGTAAGCTGTGCAAAAATATTACATGTACTCAAAACAGCAATGGCCGCTGTATCGAAACCTCACGTCATGTAAGCCTACTAAATTCCTCCCAGAAGACCTCGCGATACCCGACACGCAGACAAATAAACCCCGCCGATGATAGCATAGGGGTCTTCATAAGACCCCAAAAATCCTCCGATTATATCTTACAAAAGAGGTAAATCTCTGAAAGACATGCCTGTAAGAGCAAAACTATAATTTGAAGGCTTTGATAATGCGACGTAACCACAAAAACCACATTGGGAGTCCGTGTAGGCCTCTCTTTGCTTTTCATTTTCCGCCCCGCCCCCAAGCCAGGGTAAAGGTCCTGGGAACGAGGTTGCTAAAACTTGCATGAATTAAAATTTTATCTGTCTGTACTCTTACTGATAATAAAAACGAGCCAATCAGCACGCGAGAAATTAGACAGTTATTATGAAAAGTCCGATCGAGCCACCTTAACCACTAGCGCTTACTGATGCGCGAGACAAGATTATTGGTGCTTTGCATCGAAAATAAAAATCCTAACCATGCCATCAATAAAGTCAAGAATCAGGTGTATGATAGATGATTGATAGACAAACGACTTCACCAAGATTTAGGTCTGTGCGGTTTTTTCATTCCCGCATTATTCAGAAACAAGTTTCACCTATTATGTTGAAGTGGGAAGTCATTATTTAATTTGCCTAACCCCCTTTCCCCCAAAACAATGTGGGAATACTGGGTCTAATTTAGATGAATCAACATCACAATCGTGTTAGGGGTGGGGAGGGAGAGGTGGACAGAAAGACCATATGTTGGCAAAAGTGCAAAATGCCCCAAGACTCTTGACCAGGATTGTACATGACTGTACTTGATACATGAAAACAGATATGCAATTTATCTGAAAAGGCACCTCTATAGGAGAAGGTTTATTTGCAGTACTGTAGGTACATGCAAGGTGCAATAATATAATGACAAGATTTTTTATGGTAGAGAATTATTCATTTTGTTTTGTCGATAAAGTATGGATTATCATACTTTGGTAAAATAAAATTGATTATAAAATTATAATAACTTTCTGACCTATGCACTTCTAAGGATCCAGGTAACTCACTAGGTCATTTCCATACTGCAGTTTGCTCAACCAATTGCCTACAAGGGCACTGCTGTAGATCTATGTGTGACCTTAGTGCTCCGAAGTCTTATATGGCAGCCACTGCCCTTTATCTTCCTTGTAGCAAACAAAACCTTCAAGGAGATATGCTTGGCAATGCATATCATGGCTATTGCTCCTATCAAAAAAATAACCATACTTTTTAAAGACTGGATCACTTGATAATGTTAATTCAAGAGGTCCTGTGTTATATAAACAATAGCCTCAAAATTGGCTCAGATATTTGTTTGCTGACACTATTGTTTTGGAGCAGTGAACAGTTTTCTGAGAGCATAGCTTTGGACAGTTGTGAATTTTGAGGAACAGATAATGTCCAAGGACGAATATCCAAGCATGTTTTAATTTGCTCCAAATGGAGGCTATTGTGTTTATTATCCTTCAAATCTTTTTTGCAGCACATTCAGTTCTGAAAATTGGGAATATCACTTGGATATTCCTCAATTTTAGTTGGGAAATATTTAGTCATGCATTTAGACCAATCGCGAAAAATATTTGATGGATTATAAGAGCCATAATTTATATCATGGTCTACAAATATAGTAATTAGCATATGCATGATTTTTTGGGGGAATCTAATTATTTTTATTTCAGTTCAGTTTAGAATAAAACAATATTACTCGTCTCATGCTCGTTGGATATGAGATGATTATAGGCAACTCTGTACTATGCACTTTGCTGGCTTTCTACCATCTTGTATCCAATCCTTTAATTATAAAATCTTTAAGGGTGATGCACTTCAGTTCTGCATCATCATTACCTGGAATGATATGATCAATGTGGTTTGTGGAATGACTCAAGAGACATGCACCCGCTTGCTGATCAGTAAACTGGGAGCTCATAACCTCCCAGTCTTTATTGAATGAGTCTTTGTTTTGCTCAAAATGTTAAGTACTGCTATACTAATGGTGGACACCGAAATAAGCAAACAAATTATAAAAATTGAACAGAGACTTGTTAAAAATCCCAACTGGCAGGACACACATCAGTTGGCTATTTACAAAGCGTGGAGGAGTTAATTCTGGGACCACCAAGCACAAATCCATCTAGTGGAAGGGAGGAGGATTTGAACCTGGAATGTCTGGACTACAAACCCAGCACCCTAACCACTAGACCATGCCACCTTCACTTGAACGACGATGCTTGAATTTATGAATAAAAAGTGCAAATTTTAACATTCTTTGCTGCGTATTGTATTTGTCCTGTGTAATCTTAAACACAAGTCTTCTGACCCGCAGGACTAAAGAAACAATAGTGGAATAAAACTATGATGAACATCCCATGTGGAAGTTCTCTCCCAATGTAACAGCCCTTTCCACTCTAGAGGTGTGCTGTTCTTCTAGAGGACGTTGGGCAGGTTTTTGTAGTACTTGCCTAGACCCACATCTCCATACAAGATAAAGTATACATAAATGCATCTACCCGGTAGTTGAACTATGGACTTTACCATGTCCAATAGTTCGTCCACCTATCAACACACTTGATACACGACAACAAAGCTGCAATTTATCTGGGAAACAAACAAGATGTCTCTAAATAAACAGGTTTTAACTTCAACACTTTGGGTATATATTCAAGTTGCAACATGATCATCACTCTTTCCTCCAAGTTTTTTTAGAAGCTTGATGTCGGAAATAACAATATCACGCGACACAGCTTTGCACATGTCATATACAGTCAAAGCAGCGACAGTGACAGCAGTCAGTGATTCCATCTCCACTCCAGTCTTCCCAACTGAGTTTACTGAGCCTGTAATGTTCACAGCAAATTTGTCTTCATTCAATTCCAGGTTTACTTCTGCATGAGTAATGTGAATATTGTGGCACAAAGGAATAAGATTTGGAGTCTGCTTTGACGCCATAATACCCGCAAGTTGAGCAACAGTCAAAACATTCCCCTTCCTAATTTTGTTTTCTTTTAAAAGATGAAATGCTTTCGCCCCTAGATACACTATAGCTGTTGCTACGGCTAGTCTGTTGCTCTCTGCCTTAGCACCAACATCCACCATTTGCACATGGCCCTGATTATCCACATGGCTGAGGTTGAGGTCTGGAGTTTCTTTCTTTAGATCGGGTGAAGTTTTATTTTCAAAATTGCTGGTAGAAGTTTTTGTGCAAAAACAAGTAGTGAACTGCCTCAAACAAGAATTATAACTAAGAAGCTGGCGCACATGTGGTTTTAGTTGTAACAATTGAGGCTGCCATTGTAATGATGTTGGTAAAGTGTTAGAAAACATTCTGGATTGAAGAAACAGCCCCTTATTTATAGCTCCAGATTGAATGTGAAAATTGTGCAATAATCTGTTAATAGATATTTGCCATCTTGCAGTCTTCAAGGTTCCTGTAATGCAAATGATGAGATAAATTATAATAAAAACAATCACAGTTTAGGGACCACAAAGGGTCCTACCATGTTATTGCATGGTTTGATATATTTCTAAGGGCTCCTAATGACATGAGAAACAACAGAGGCACTAATGCTCATTTTAATTTTCTGGGCCAATAGGCCCTTTGCAGGACTTGGTCACATGGTACGGAATAAATTACGCTGGGACACAAATAACGCAGTGGGACTTTTAAAACAAAGGAAAGTCAGGCTGGACTGGTAAGAGTTCCTTTGTTCTGGAAGTCCCACTGCGTTATTTGCATCCCAGTGTAATTTATTCTGTACCATGTGACTGGATCCTGCAAAGGGCCTATTCTTGGCTAAACTTCAGAATACCCATCCCAGGGGAGGTACTCCCACAAATTTTGGATAGGGGTGTGCCGTGAAGGTTCTTAAAACCTAACCCTATTTAAGGACTAAGAAAGCGAAAACTGCTACCCTTTTTAAGGCCCAAACATTTGTTTAGGTGGCCATTTTCACACTCCACTATTAGATACATGTAATACAATTTAGATACCCTATCTAAGGACCACACCAGGAACACAGTGACAAAAGGGTCAAAAAAGATACCCCATTTAAGGACCGAAAACCTCAAAAACCATACCCTATTCTGGGGCACGTACCTATACAGCCCATATATGGAAGAACCCCTCCCCCCCAACAGCCACCCACCCATCCAAAGAAATACCACATTCTTGCAGTCAACAAAATTTACATAATAAACTGTATATAAAAACCACGAATACACCTCGTTCTTTAATCCACTGCGGGACTGCGAACCACAGTAGCACTTCAGTTTAACACTTAGTGTAATACTTATTCATCAACTACGGGACTGCGGACCAGGGTAGCACTTCAGTTTAACACTTAGTGTAATACTTATTCATCGACTACAGGACTGCGGACTGCAGTAGCACTTCAATTTAACAGTTGGTTTAACACTTCTTCATTGACTACAGGACTGCAGACCGTGGTAGCACTTCAGTTTAACACTTAGTACGTACATGTAAACTTGAAGGCATGAGTGGCCAGGTATTCTGAAGTTGCTCCCAATTCTTTATAAGCAATACCACGTCAAAATACACTTTATTCCAAAATGACCGCCGTTTAAGTATTCTTTTGTTTACTTGCAAATTAGCCCTTGTTGCCTCAGTCCTAAACTTGAAATTCAAAAGAATATCTTCCCTTAAACGAGGCAACAAGGGCTAATTTGCAAGTAAACAAAAGAATACTAAAATGGCGGCCATTTTGGAATAAGGTGTATGCTATCTGAGGTCCCTGCAGTGGCAGTGATTTGGAAAAGTCATGACACAACATTTCGAGCTTTTAAAGCTATTGCTCCCAATGTGGCTTTACTGCAAAATACAGGGCCACTTATTTACATCTCATTGAATCACAAAAGTGCCTATTGTGTCATGCTTCGTTCTTCAAAAGATTTTGACGCATAAAATTAAAACAGGTGGTCCGAAGTGGCCCTGCATTCTGTAATTGCTCCCAGTCGTGCATGATGAGAAGAAAAATTCCGTAAGTGCTAAATTTTACTACCTAGAATGAAATCTGCGACAGAAATTTTGAGTTTTGCCAATAAGCATCAAAGCGCGCCCAGCGCGCAGAGCCGCGCGGTAGGAGGAAGTTGATAAAAAATAAAATAAATTAATAAAAATAAAATAAGTTGAGACAAACCTGTGCACACGCGAACCACCTCCATTTAATACGCAATATAGTTAGCTCCCAGCTACTGCAGAAAATTCGAAAGATAAGGAGCAGAAAAAGGGAATTCTGCTTTCGCACAAAACTTATCACCCGTCCGCCATTTTGAGAAATGTTCCCATTGCGCACGTTCACTGAGTCCAACCGCTGAAAATTCGAGTGTCGAGTCTGGCGGACGACTTGATACCCGTACACGCACGTGCCATTATCCCTCCACTATCCGCGCGCAGTTCACGAAACGTAGCGTGCGTGGCAACACACGCGACATAAGTGACTCGCGTCTTGTCCGCCGAGGGAAGCGCGAAACGGCTGCAATGAAGTGTTAGGCCTTGTTTACAAGGAGGTAGGGTAACCCTACTGCCAGGGTAACCCTAGCAAGAGGGTTATATAAGATAGCCCGGGTGTACAAGCAAAATTTACAGGTAGGGTAACCCTACTGCCCGAGACAACTTCACGCTTGTTACGCTTCGGTGACCTTGCAAGTAAAGCACGAACAGATAACAAAACTGAAAAATAATTTATTTACAAAGCAAAAATACGACAAATTGTGAAAGAACTTCATGTTTTCTGGGTCATAATTCGCTGATTTTGTCGCTATTCAGTGATCATATTTTGCTTTTTGGAGCCAAAATGGAGTTGTAACGGGCCCCGGGGGGGGGGGGGGGGGGGAAGGGGGGTACTTAACAAAGTTGTATACTGGGAGGCTCCGCCCAGAGGTCCAACCCCTTACCCTTTCATATACCATTTTGGCAGAAAAGGTACCCCTTTTTTTCCTTTTATTGGAAAAAGGTACCCCTTTCACGTACCTACTTTAGGAGGCCTTTTTCTCATTTTCATGTAGTGCTTAATAAATAAACTGATACAGCCATAAGGGGTGTCTATTTGAAATATCATAATTAAAGGCCTTTTTAAATACCTAAATGACCGATTTCCCTACCCTTTTATATACCTCAACTTGTGAAATCGCTACCCTTTCATATACCTGAAGCCTGAAAAAGGTACCCCTTTTGGGCGGAGCCTCGCCATATAGGCCATTATAGGGAGTACCCCCCCCCCCCCCCCCCTGGGCTCATGATACCCTGTTCCAGGCTCTTGGTAGTTGGGGAACGAGCGAAAGAAAGAGGGCGAGTGAGAGAAAAAACGTTTTCCTACCTCATTTATTCTCTTGCTCGCCTTTTTTAATTCACTTGTCCCCAACTCCCGAGAGCCTAGAAAAGGCTAGACTCGTGAGGATTCTTTTGTTAGTCTTAACCAATCAGACACAACACACCAGCAGATTTTTCTCTGGCATAAATAAAATAACTTTATTGGATGACTCAATTACTGATTACATTGACATTGATGGAAAATGAAAATGTTCACATAAACTAACATTATTGAAAGGTTCTATGAATAGTAAAATAATCAAGCTAGGAATTATGAACCATATAGTTATTACTAATGTATTTTTGTAAAAATTCATTGAGGTTTTAAACTTTTAATGCTTCTAGTGCTATCATCTAATCATCTAATAAAATTAGATTATCTTAATTGTCAGCTCAATTTGGGACCTGGGATGGTAGATGATGTGGAATTGATAAATGGCATATAAGAGAACTTCAGAGACAATAATTATTAAGATCAAAAGTTTAAAATCTCACTACAAGAAATGCTAGAACAGTTTGCCAATGGCCAAGATGATTTTCTTTTTCAGCCAACAGGGTTGGAAAAATTGGAATCTCTTGGCTCTGGAATGTCAGATTACAAAGTCAACAGAAGGTGGGATAAACCTAAACATCGAGCTCAAAAGACAAAATGGTCAGGCAAATACAAGTATCACCTTTCATAAGGATAGTGATTCAAGTATCTGGCAAAGCAAACCAGACTAGCATAACATACATGGCAAATTACAGAGTATCCACTCCAAAGCAGAAACCATGCAGACCAACATCTCACCTTTGACAGATCTTGACATGCATGACCAGTATGTGAAATCACAGTCGAACGGCACTGCTGTACTAAAAAACTGAACTTTTCGATAGAACACAGTATCCATGCATACAGCGTTCTCTGCAGCAATGATGTGAAACAAATTACAGGCTGTAAAAACAAAATTTCAAAAAAGAGAACAGCAACTGTACAAATGTGTCAAGTCAGAGGTGTCATATGGACCTGTCCAGGTTGTAATCTGATGACAATTCTGGTGACCAGCAGGATTGCATGAACTAAATTAGGAATCTACGCATCTATCAATGTTAAGCCTGAGGGGGGGGGGGGGGGGGGGAGGTGGGACCCCAGGCATATGTGGGGCATTCAACTTTTCAGAAGAATTTTTGGTCAAAATCCCCACTGTGGGGCCCCGAAAGTTGGTCAAATCAGATCAAATATCACCAGGTGTTCCATCAATTTATATTGAAAATGAGTAGTGAGAAGTAGTCTCTTTGTACAAATATAAAAACAAGTGTTTACCCCTATTAAAAACAGCTCTGCTATCTAAAATCCCTCTTATACCACTACACTACCAGGTTGATCCACCAATTTTCTGCAAAATTTATTATAAAACGTGTCTTTCTTAATTAAGTATTAATGACAACTTGCCCCAACTAACAAATAAAAGCAAACCGCAAGCGAACCAGTGTCAATATGAAAAAAAAGCATGGTGACGAGTGCATTTTAACTCCAACAAATTATGACCAGTTTCTGCCTTGTCCAGGCCCAAAGTAAAGCAGACATAGCATTGTCTATTCTGAAAGACTTAGTTACCAATAATGGCATCAACAGTTAAAATGGCATCGACCAGCGCACAGATGAGCACATGGGACAATGTGGCTTGGTCCAATTCCTCTGTGCAAAAAAAAAATGTCCCCACCCTGGGACCCAAATTCTTAGTCAAATTCCTGAGGGTGGGGAGACAATAACGCACAAATGCTCCACATATTCCCGGGGTCCCCCCCCCCCCCCCCCACCTCCGGTTTAACTTTGATAGATACATGACATCAAAGATATGGTTTGCTGCTCACGTGTCAAGCTGTTTGTCTCAGGAAGGAATGTAGATGAGACAAGAGAGAGAGCAGCGGAAATCGAGCCTAGAAATAAGTTCGCATCATACGTTTTAAGACACACATCCACACAGTTCCTGATCTCAGCAACTTAAGGACGGTGCCTACTATTGTTACTGCGCATTCAGTCTGCGCATCTCGAGATTCTCGGATTTCCAATGGGTGGTGCTTTTAATACAGGGATATTTTTGCGCGGTTCAAAACTATGCGGAGAAAGTAGCACTTAGCAAGTCTTCTTGGTATCCAAAAAGAAAATTGGGGGTAACCACGCATTTTTCAGAGATAATTAAGCTTCAATTGGGAAAAAAACGCCATACATTGCTTTGTATTTTAAAGCTTTTTACAAATATTGCTGATCAATTATCTTCGAAAAATGCGTGGTAACCCCCAATTTTCTTTTCGGATTTCAATAGCACTCGTTATGATTTGCTTTTCCCGCATATTCAGTGAACCGCGCAAAAATACCTTTGAATTAGTAGGCACCGTCCTCAATGCAGTCTTGCATGCTGAAACAAAAACTCTGCAAATTGTGAATTGACAAAGTCACGACTATCCTCATCTCGTATGAAGTAAAATTTCACACCATGGCTTGTGATGGAAGTCTCAAAGCCAAGCCCACGAGGGGATGCAGGACCATCTATTATGGCTGTAACACGGTATCTGACATTTTTCTTTAGATCAACTGGACAATCAAACAAGACATTAAAACCATAATAAACAAATGGTATTGAATGCACCCGCATTGAAACAGAAGAAAATACTCCAGATGCTGAAGTCATTGGGCAAGACACCTCTTGATCATTCGTTACATTTACCATTGCAACATAATCCCCATTCTTACTGCCAATCATTCTTATTCCGTGTAGCTCTATGTCTTTGTCAACACAAAAATCAATGCAATATTTTTCGAAGTTGAGAAAATACACTAATTTAGCTGTGTCTAACAAACTAACTTTACAACAAGAAAGAAAAGCACCGTTTCTTTCCTTTTCTGGAAAACCAGCGGTTGAGGTTGCTGAATTAAAATACTTCATTACACCAACTACTTCTTCTGATGTCAATATGTCGCTGTTTGTGACAACACAGGCAAAGTCTTTCTCCTCCATCGTTGGAAAACGAATTGCATGAACTACATTCTCTCCAAGAACCCTTCTTTTCTCATTTCCATTTACAGACAATCCATCTCTTTTGCACTTCTCTGCAGCCCAGAGATTAACAGCTTTGAACAACTCTATTTCGCTTATTGTCAGTGAATCTCTCGTTACAATTTCTTCAAGTACACGCCTGTCGATTGAAGCGAATTCAGCTGATTTCAAAACTCCATATGTATCTCTGTCAATCTCTTCCCAGCAATGAGCCACGAGATCTGTCTTATCATATTGCCGAGCATGCGAAAGAACCCATAAAACATTCCCTGCGTTCAGTTGTTGTTCCAGAAAGTCGATGCATTCATCAACCAGTGATTTAACCATGTATTTCTCCGCCACATACATTACTTGCATCACATTGCTTTCGTTCAGTTTTACCTTTTCGCTGTACATGAATCGCAACATTTCCAACACTGCCTCATACTCACAGTCTAGTAGTTCAACAGAGTCTGATTTCTCGGCCATTTTACCACAAAACATGGCGAAAAACACAGGACTACAAATCGACAACACAAACTTGTGGGCAGGAATCGCCATCTTGCTTTTCTTGGCTTCATCGCCCGATCGCACAACAAGGCTTACATCGCTCAGTAGATCATTGTTAAACATGATAAATCCTCTTCCTGAGATGGTTGCTGAGGTCTTTAGCCATTTCTTATCAAAGACAGCCATCATATCTTCTGTAAAAACTCAAATTTTTACTCAGATTTGATACAGCTATATACGTGCGCTCACGCGGGAAAAAGATCAAACCCTGGGGCCCGTTTCTACCCTGGGTGCCAGTTAAAGGGTGCCAGAGGTTTTTCTTGCGCGGTTTCCGGTGTCGGTCATGTCTCTTCTATTCCGGGGGGAGGGGGTACTCCCTTACAAGGGGCTAATGGGGATGTGCCGCTGGATGGGGTCGCAGATTGACTATATTCCGTTCAAGCCATTGTATCACATGATATTCTTTACTTAATACTCTGTCGAAGTGCATTCTGGAAAAAATATCAAACCACTCTGATGTTCTAGTTTGATATTGTATTAATTATTGTATTCGATTTTTGGACGGTGTAATTTTATTGTGAAGCGCATTTGAACACTGTATGGAATTTGCGCTATACAAATTATTGTTATTATTATTATTATTATTATTATTATTATTATTATTATTATTATTATTATTATTATTATTATTATTATTATTATTATTATATTGAAACACCTCGAATTTCTGGTATACTTCAGAATTTCCTACGATACCCTCTGAGCTGTTTTTCTCCCAAAATCCATCTTCAGGATCTTTGAACTGATCTCGGCCATTTCGAAGCGAATTTATTTGATCGCGCTGAAATCGTAGTGCAGGCCATATTGACCTTGAAATGCCGTTCGCAGATGGCGAAACCCGACCCGATTACCCGAGACCACAGTGCGCGCCTAGTTTCATCAAACCGGGATTGATTCGCATACTACACCTCTACTACACCAATATTTCACACATTCTTTATACGTATACGCGGGGGAGACTATAACGCCTCCTCGGGTTTTGGCCTTTGGGCCAAAACCCTGCGGGAGCAATAATCGAAATCCACATGTCATCTGTCATGTCTTCATGTGAAAGTCCACGTGTTCACAGTGGGTGATCCTCGCTGTGATTGGTTTAAATATAATCCGATAAAATTGATCAAAGTTCAACGAGCACGGTGAATTAGCCGCTCTGAGCCAGAGGTTTTTCTCGCGGCTTCGCCGCTCGTGCAGTACCAACGGCCTTCGGCCGCCATTTCCATCCGCCGCGCGAGAAAAACCTCTGGTACCCAGGGTAGCCCGTTTCTCGAAAGCCCCGGAAACCTTTTCGGGCCCGCAAAGCCGTTTTTAGCGTATCTGCATCTAAAAACGGAGAAGTGTATGCTCCTGAAACCCCTTGTACGAGGAAAACTTCTGTTCATATTAAGAATTTGTGAATAAACATCTCTGTAATAGAAACGGACCCCAGGGCGCCCTGATCAAAATCAGGGCGGAAAAAGGCCGGGCGGTGCAACGGGCGGTGCAATGGGCAGTCCGCTCTTGGGTCAATGTGTGATGTAGTCCAGTCCCTGAACTCTCCTTTCTTCCCGCCCCATATAGGGGCTGAACCCGAGCGGGCGAAAGAAGAGTCCAGGATAACTTGCATGCGCATGCTCAGAACGCCGCCATTATTTCCCCCCAAATCGGGGGAAAAAACCCATATTTGGAAGCACTTTCCAGATTTGGCTTGTGGCGTGATTTTCTGAATGATAATATTCAAGCAACAATTTCTGCATTCAGATTGATTAAAAACATGTCAATTAATCCCAAATAAGTGGAATTTCACCAGTGCCACGCTAAACCAAATTCGATTTGTTTTTTTTTTTATCACAATATCAAAGATAACGAAAGAAATCTTTGCCAAGATTAGTTGGCAATTGAAAACACCGACTCGGACTTGAAAGTGCACGCGCTGCATTATGCAAATGAGCTACTTGTACGCGTCAGACTTTCCTTTCAAAACCTTTTGCAAAATCTCTCAACATACACAAACAATACGAAAAAAATGTTTGGGAAAAGATTATCGAGTAATGATGCGTACTCGTTGTCGATAAACCATATTTCGATTTTTACGTTTTTATGTTTTTACGACAATATCAACGTCAAAGAAAATGTTTTCTTTCAGAGCGCGAGCTGAAAAAGGCATTGCGCGACACATTGACGCGAGCGGCGTGGTTGAAACCTAGTAATTTTTGATTGGTTCGTTCTGAGCATGCGCATGCAAGTTATCCTGGACTCTTCTTTCGCCCGCGCGGGTTCAGCCCCTATATGGGGCGGGAAGAAAGGAGAGTTCAGGGACTGGACTTTGTGTGATGCGGAGAAAGACTGGCCCGAGCGCTCTTTCAGCGGTTCCGTCTCGACAAACCGGAAATGACATCTTCTTTCTTTAGTTTCTAAGCGACCAGTAACGTCTTTTTAATGGCCTCTGGTATTTTGGCCCAGAACTCAATACTATTTTGTCTGTTCAAACATCACTTAACACTCAAATTCACATGCCACGTCATCCATGAGCGCGCTAAGTCATAAAATAAACAAATGATAAGGCAGATGGCCATTGCTAGAGCTTTGACTGGATTTAACGATCTTGGACGTTCGGTGACCCCAATTTTTCTTTCGATGGATCATTTTCTCTACTGATTTTCTACGTTTAGGGAAAAAAATGAAAAAACTCTATCGACTAGAAGTTTAAATTTTTGGCAAAATGCACCATCGAATTCCGTTCTTAGTAGCTCTTCGTGCATCTGTGCGGCGGTCTCAAATGCCTCTTAAAGGGTTAAATTTTTTGAAAACGTTAGTAAGATTTGGAATTATTTACGCAACAGACCCACTTCTACAAAATATGACTAAGATCGTTTGCCTCCGTTGACTCACCTTCGATATTTTTAACTATAAACCCCTGTAGACCGTGCTTAATGATATGCGACAATTTTTCGAAATCAGTTTAGTTTACCACACGCTTTATCTCTGAACCGAAGACGGTGACCCCCAAATTTTTTTTGCATTTCTGGCACAAGTAACTCATTATCTGCCTGCAGTAAAAATTTAAAGAAATTCTATCGACTGGAAAAATTTCGCGCGAACGTCCTTAAGTACTTTCGTCGTAAGCTGCTCAAATTTGAGTGAAATAAGACAGTGTCGAATGCAGGAATGTCCCGCTGATCATGACCAAGTTGTGCTCCGCTGCTTATTGTAAGAGTACTAGACATTACTAGATTCCAGATTTTATATATGTTGAAGATCGATAGCTTTTACATAACATAGTAAAAAATCAGCTTGATATATTTTGAAGCGTTTCAGAACTTCGAAGTTTCCCTACTCTTGCCACACGTTTGCCAGGATTTTACCCGCGGAAGTCTATCGCGACCGAAAAGTAATAACACTTTGCGAGTTTGAGTTCTGTCTGAATTGCAAGCAACACGTGATGTTTCATCAAGGCACAAAAACGTTCGTGTGTTAATACTGCTCAGTTTCGTTTGAGTGAAAATCCAATAAATAGCTGATTATCGATGAAAGAGAGCGCTGCCCGATGCGTCAGTTTTGTAGCTATAAACGTGACAAATTGAACTTCAATCATTTCAATTACGCTCTTTCGTTCAAAAACGTACGAACTCAAACAACTCCAGCTTTAAATGCGTTTAAGACTGATTAATGTTTGAGAACATATTAAAAGCTAGTTTAGCTGGAAATATGGTTAGCTGGTTAAACAGCAGAGATAACTAGCAAAGTTACGGTAGCACTTTCTTTGACCAACAATTTTGTCCAACCCGAACAACGATTAATATTTTTTATTTCAGTGTTGTTTGAGGTTTCTAACATTTGTCTAAACTCCTTGTGTAATTTATTTTCCCAATATTAAAATTCACTTTGTTGAAGAAACACACGTGATTTAAGGACGTTCGCGGCCAAAAACTTTCCACGTACAGATTTTTTTTAAGACTTTGACTGCAGGTAGAAAATGATAAGATTAGATGAAAAACGTAAAAAAAATCGGGGGTCATCGAACTCGTTTTGAAGATAAGGCGCATCACAGATCATAGCATTTCTAGGACTTCCAGCCACTGAGGCCATTCTGGCCGGATTCATTACTATCGGCATATATTTAAGTTGAAGAATCATATCTAAGTTATGTGTGTTTAACACAGCATATATAGGCCTATTTGATAGATCTTTGCTACATATGCTATTAAATCAGGTAGTATTAGCCTTAAAAAAATACAACTTCTAAGTTACGCACACCTGTATCCATGTACCAATTCGACCCTATTTGAATAGGAAATGAGAAATAATTAAAACTTCCCACGTACAGATTTTCCTTGTTTTTTAGTATAATGGAAGGAATCAGAAAAGGAAGTGATCTGCCGAAAAAAAAAGTGGGGGTCACCGAGCATCCAACAAAAATATTCGCACACAAAGTTAACGCAAAGGTCATCAGCTCTATATTTTGTTGAGTTTTCGACTCGGTGCGCGCGCTTGAAAATGACGTGTCACGCGCGTGACCAATGAATAGCGTGCGTATTAGAAATGCGAAGTAGCAATGGGCGCGAACGTCCTTAAGTAGCCTTATAGCGTTGGCGAAAACTGTTGCGGCATCTCATGGATTATAAAACGACTGCCAGTCTCTTCTATTATCCATGGTAAAACTAGCGCGAGAAGATCTTTAGTCAATCACAGTGCGAAATTATAAGTCCTGTTTTCATCCCTGAAAAACGTACCTTTTCCCATTGCCTCAGAACAAAAAATGCAGTAAAAAAGTTGCTGATTCACATAGAAGGGAGTTTCGTGCAATTTCTTTAGAAATCTAAGTTCGAGTGTAAGTAAGTGAATCTCCTTGTTTTAGTAGACCCCAGTCTACTGCATCACACCTTTTTGCTCGGACCCGCTCGTTTCACCGCCCTACGTCAAAACAGTAGTAGGTCCGCTTTGCATGCATAAGGAGCTTAAGGTCATTCCACTGAAATAGAACCTAAACTGAGATTTTTCTCAAACTTTGCCAATTGATTGTTTACATTATAGGAACTTAAATTTGGAAATTAAAATGAGGGGTCCCCATGCTCGTTTAGGAGCAACAGCACCTTGTTTATACCATATAAACCCTTATAAAAGCACCACGATTGCTTGCTAAATTCACGTTTCCGACGATTCTTTTTTTCTCAAAACTGAGAATTGGCCCATATTCATTTTACATAGAGAAATTTACTAATCAAATCAAAACGACAGAAAAAAATGATAGGTCACCGTACTCGTTTTCGAGAAAATGTCGATTTTCCTCTTCGGCGAGGTCCAGTCGTAAAGAAAAAGCCGCCATTTTCTAATGCGCGCGCGCTAATCACGCGTAAAATTATGCGCAGTAGGGAGGCGCAATGCAATACTGGGGAATGACCTTAAGGAGGCTCGAAAGGGTTTTTAGCTGCACGCGTGCGCGCAATCTACACACGCCATTACTAAGATTTACGCGTCAGCGGAATGAATCAAATCAGAGAGAGAAGAGTAGAGAAAATACATCTTGTAACACGTTAATGCAAATGCGAACGGTAAAGCTCTCCCAAATTGGTTTTGGTTCCAGTCGGTGAAATTTTTTCAAATTTTTGGTGACAACTAAAATTAATCGAATGCGTATATATACCAGTTTTTAAAATATATAATAGGAAGTAAGCACGCGCGTTTTTTAGACACAGACGGTAGCCGGAGGAGAATATTTAGCGTGCTAGGACCGTATTGCCTCCCAGATTTTTATACTACTCATCTCTGATGGAGAAAAAGTACCTAGCAATGTGAATGTGGTTGTTTCAGATTAAGGACGGTGCCTACTATTGTTATTGCGCATACGGTCTGCGCATCTCGAGATACTCGGATTTCCTATGGGTGGTGCTTATAATACAGGGATATTTTTGCGCGGTTGAAAACGATGCGGAGAAAGTAGAACTTAGCAAGTCTTCTTGGTATCCAAAAAGAAAATTGGGGGTAACCGCGCATTTTTCAGAGATAATTAAGCTTCAATTGGGAAAAAAAAACGCCATACATTGCTTTGTATTTTAAAGCTTTTTACAAATATTGCTGATTAATTATCTTCGAAAAATGCGTGGTAACCCCCAATTTTCTTTTCGGAATTCAATAGCACTCGTTATGATTTGCTTTTCCCGCATATTCAGTGAACCGCGCAAAAAAAACCTTTGAATTAGTAGGCACCGTCCTTAAGTTGAAAGTGAAAATAGCTCACTTCCAATTGCTGTCCGCGTCTCAGAAACGAGCGTGATTAAGCTCCCTAAAAACCCTTCTGCTCACGATTTTCGCGTCATTAGCGCGTGCGAATGAGCGCGTAGACATACATAACGTACTTAAGAGACTTCTCTCAGGCTAAGCATCACAGTGAAATAAGTGCTCGTTTTCTCTTAAACGAGCACGGTGACAATAACTGAGAAAAAAATAGCAGAAATCTATGGCTACTGTTTAGGCAAATGAGACAAATTCTACAGTAGGAGACGTAACAGCGCCAACAGCACATGTCCAAATTATGTTTCCTTTAAAGGATAAAAAGGTAAAGGGTATTTGAAGACTTTTTTTGTGGGACGTAGATGAATAAAACAATCAAAAAAGGAAAGTCAAACTCTGTGTGCATGACAACGCGCTGCATTGGAAAATAATCAAGCTTATTTTTTGCGCACTGAGATTACCAAAAGTCACCTAAATAACCATAGCTTTCAGCACTGTGGCAGGAAAACAAGCACGGCGACCGCCTGTTTTTATTATGTTTTTAATATCTTGTACTGTAACGACAGCATACCAAGTTTCATCGGAAATCTATGGCTCGTTCTTTTACTAGGGAACCACAATATTTTGTTTGTTTTTTCTATGATAGGGAAGAAGAGACGACATTAAAGAGGATGGTCTTTAATTTAGTGACTTACAATATAAAAATGCCAAATCAAGCGATCATAGTAGTGACTTACAAAACTGACCGGTCGACTGTAGCCAGGAATTGCACTTTTTCTCACAGAAACTTGTTAAAGATTCAACATTGCCTTGAATTACAATAGCTTAAGATTCTTTGTCAGGCCTTGTTTTAGGTTCAAAAAAGGGTTACCTGCTCGCGGTTTTAGATTCAATTTCTCCCTCCGATCTATATATTACTGACTCGTAAAAGCCTCATGAAGTTAAAATAAATTGTAAATAACTAAGCATTATTTTGCCAGCAGCGCTTTCTATTTGACAATTACCTGATTCGCTCTCGATTTCTATCACGGGCTAGTGGACGAGGGTGCAGCCAACGATTTATCTAAGTCCTCTTCACAGACAATCCAAAAACGCAAAAGAAATAGACTGCCAAACAGTCTTATTTTTCGCAAACGCGAGCGACAGTCCATATTCGAACGAAAGGTCTGGAGCAAGTGTAAAAACGGCGAGGGAGAATGGGGAGAGAAGCGGGCGGGCGTGTGAGGCTCGCGCGCTTCACACTCAAGGATCACGCTTACGGCGCTTCGCGCCATCCGAAAACGTCCGAAAACGACTGTTTTGCAGTCTACAAAAGAGGTGGCTGCCAATTTTTTATTAAGAAGCGCACACTGCTACTGAGGCTGCTCACTATCTATGGTAGAATAGGTAGTGAGTAGCGTAGCCAATAAGAGGACATAAGAGAGCGGCTTTCATGATAGAACGCTGGGAGATTTATAGTAACACGTGGTCGGTGGTGGAATTAACTGACAAGATATTTCGATATCAAATAAAGCATAAATTTTGATGTAAACTTTGAAGTGGAAGTAGTCGTTGTGAATATTTCCCGGTTTCTGCTTGTCGTTGTACTGTTGACATCCAACTACATAGCTAAGCCGAATTCAGAGCTGAAAATAAACAGTTGAAAACTCAAACGACGACGCAGTTTCATTAATTCATGAAAGCGCGAGCTGAGGTCCTCGAATAGACCACTTTCGATATATTAAAATTCAGCTTGACAGTGAGGCTTAGAGGACACAAACAATAGAAATGAATAAACATGGTCATTCAATTTCCTTTGTTTGTGTCCTCTAAGCCTCGTTGCCAAGCTGAATTTTAATATATCGAAAGTGGTCTATTGAGAGAGCAATTAAAACCATAAAGTGATTTCAAACAGAAGTCAATTCCAATTTTTGTAAGTCAGAAGCGAAACAAATTAAAAGCATATATCGCATAACTAAAATAATGCTTCCCCAGCTGCTTGCAATTAGCGAGCAGTCGGCTTTCTGATAACTCCCAGCCACTTGCTCCCAAGAACACGTGGTAATGAAGAAATAACGTACACAAAGAACGCCACCACCCTGATTCTAAATTATTCTTTTTACTTAGGACCTAAACGTACACAAAGAACGCCACCACCCTGATTCTAAATTATTCTTTTTACTTAGGACCTAACGACGTTCTGATAAAAAGCGCAGTACAGTTAGGTCGAAGTAGCGCGCGTGTACTAGTTCACCCCCTGTTAGTCTGTCTGATTTTTCCCAAGTACTTTCCCGTTAGGATCAAACATGTCATCACCGAAAATCTGCCTACTGGATTCGACTGACACCGAGTAAAAAATACCTACGGACCGACAACAATAGCTTCATTGTCTTAAAAAATCCTAACCATAACAATAGGCAAAGTTTGATACGACAGGCCCACTTCCAAACCCGGCTTCGTGAGTAGCGCCTCTACTCGGGAAGATGTAAATCTTAAATATGATTTTGTTCAGCCAGTGACAAAGGCATACTCAGGGTTGCTAACTCAATCGATCCATGCTGTTCCTCTCAGCTACAGGAAGACTCAAATGAGATTGCTGTAGAGTCGTTAAACTAATATATCATGACGGTGAAAACTAAGCCTCTAGTCTTAGAACCTTGATTAAAGGTAATCAAAACGCCAATAAACATCAGTAACAGTTAGGAACTGAGAGAACAAACTTTGATAGTATTACAAGACATCTTCTACTTACCGCGGATGTCTTTTTATTGACTTCTCAAGGAACATTAAAATATGCTCTTTTCGTTCCGTTAATATGTCTAATCATAACAAAGGACTTAATATATCCCTGTAGTGCGTAATCAGCCTTGCTAATTTTCGTGCATTATTCAACTTATAGCTGATTAGATCCTCTACGACGAGAGGATCCGGTTCTTCTGTTTTGTCACGGTGGTCCTTGCAAAAATTACTACGTCTGAAACTGATTTCTTTGACTGACCAAATATAGAAACTTTTCGGAAAATTCTAAGCTTACCAACGAGGCTGGAAGACACTACTCTGAGGTCTTTGTTCACTTACTAAAATTGAGCCAGATTTGAGGGAGAAAATCTCAAAAGTTGGGTCTAAATAAAGGCTAAAGAGCACATCAGAATAAACGTTTTACCTTGATAAACCTTTTTATAAGCTCAAACCGGTGGAGTGCACGCTAAAAGAGATTAAAATCTGAGATCAATATCAGTATCTCGGCAACTGCACACCTACCCCTCCCCTAATCCAACAGTAACACTAACTTATTAACGTATTATAACATGTTGGGTTAGGGGAGGGGTAGGTGCGCGGTTGCCCAGATACTGATATTGATCCAAAATCTGCCACAGTGAGTGTATTTGCATAACTATAGCTATGTTATATTTAAAATATTTGGTTATTTATTTACAGTGTCCCCAATAGACCTTTTTCGCTTGTACATTTTGTTTTCCCAATACAGATCATGTGACGATACTCAGGAGATTTGATCCTTTGTTTTGTTTATCAAAAAGAATACATGCAGACATATTCATGCTTGCATGTATTCTTTTTAATGAACAAGACAAAGGATCAAATCTCCTGAGTATCATCACATGATCTGTATTGGGAAAACAAAATGTACAAGCGAAAAAGGTCTATTAGCACAACAGTGCTAAATACATCAGACACTTGAATAAATTTATTATTATTATGTCAAAGATCCTTTGCACTTGGTTAAAATACTGCCGTTGCGTTGAGGTTCATTTGTTGCCGACCCTCTGAGTAATAACAAATAGCTTCTTTTAATACTTGTATACGCTGTAGATCCAGTTTTGAGGTGAAGATTGCAATCAATTCTTAAGGCGTACGAGACTCTAAAACTAAACAATGGCGCGGTCTGCACAATTAACCGTTACCGTTATCCTGACAAGTTCGTTCAATAAATTCTACTGCAGACGAAACACTAGAAGAAGACGAAAGTCTTCAAGGTCCGGTAATACGGGCAACATTTTTCTTCAACTTGTCTCGCAACATCGTTGCGAGGCAAGTTGAAACCCTATGTTGCGCGTATCGCCACGTTTATGACCAACTTGTCTCGCAGTAAAATACAGTGTTGCAAGTCAGCAAACTTTTACTCTTATAATTGGCCTATCGTGTGGAAATAAAGATGCCGCTTCCCGATGAAGTTCCACTTCGACTTCTGGCCGTCTTTTTCTTTTTAATTTTCCGTGCCAGCGAAGTTCTCTCAATTTGAAACTCAGTGTCGTTTCAGATAGATAGCCGAAAAATTGTGATTTTCCGACAGTTCTTCCAAGTTTGCTGCTTGCATTGTTTTGAAGGAACAAACGAGGTGTTCCAAGGACTGTGATAGCCCTCAAGGTCGTTTTAAAGGGCAAACTGATGACTTTCCGAGAGTCCCTGGTGTATTTTGCATTCAGGGTCATCTTCACTGTCCGCCATGTTTTTATTTTATTTGCCTCGCTTCACGACGGCCAATCACAAGGGCTAAATTCAAATTTGTTGCGAGACAAGTTGTAGCTTTAGTGGTACTACGAGCAGCAAAACTGGAATTTGTGGCAGAAAGTAGAACTCGAGTCTACTTTGCGCAACATGTTGCCTCAACTTGCAACACTGTATTTTGTCGCGAGACAAGTTGGTCACAAACGTGATAATACAGGCAACAATGTGTTTCAATTTGCAATGCAACAATGTTGCGAGAAAAGTTAAAGAAAAATGTTGCCCGTATTACCGGACCTTAAGTTTCCATTTACCGTTAAATGGCAACTGAATCCTGTACTACTGCCAAGATTACTGGGAGCGTGCATGATCTGAGGGGTGTGTGCTCGAATTTGAAAAGCGACTTGCAACAACGAACACTTGCCAGCCGGGCATGTGCTAACCCGAAACAACGGAACGAAACGACCAAAACGAAACCACCGAAACATGCGAAAAGACCGAATCGTTTGAAATAGAAGGAAAATAAATAAATGAATGAATAGTATTCTAGCTAAATTAAGAAATTTAATTTTCAAAAAAAGGTTTCCTGGTTATATCGTGGATTACGGTCTTTGCGAGCAAGACTTTGCAGCATTCTTCGTGCGAACCGAGATTTTCTTTTATCTTACCACTCTTGTATTCCTTGTGCAATGGGCTTTCAGCCACAATATTTGATGTCATCAGTGCAATAAAAAGCAGAAATAATAAAATCTTCACAAAAAAACCCTTCATCGCAAACCGGATTCGAAAAACTCTATTCATCGCACTCATGGCAGAATTAATGGATCAATATCAACATCTGGGCAACTGCGCACCTACCCCTACCTACTAAGCACTTCATATTTCATATATGCAAAGTATTTTCTGCACTGTGAAATCCACCAATCAAAGGCATGAACGTCTGACAACATCCAACAAGAAAAACTTGTTTCCTTCGTCTTTTAAATACCGTAACCATCAAAGAAGGGTGGAAAAATTTAGTCTAAATTATTGCATTATAAGTGAAGAGAAAGGCAGGTCACATAAGGTTGACACCTTTTAACCTTTTCAAAGCACCTTAAAAAAGCTTTTAAGCCCTCCATTAACGCCCGGTAGTATTCAATGATTTTCTCTCGGTCTAATAGTGTGTCATAAACATGAGAGGAGAGTAAAAATAGACCTTTTTCGCTTGTACATTTTGTTTTCCCATTACAGATCATGTGATGATACTCAGGAGAATTGATCCTTTGTTTTGTTCATTAGAAAGATAACATGCAGACATATTCATGCTTGCATGTACTCCTTTTAATGAACAAGACAAAGGATCAAATCTCCTGAGTATCATCACATGATCTGTATTGGGAAAACAAAATGTACAAGCGAAAAAGGTCTATTGTATTAAGACTGCAATGTTATTTTAACTTTGAAATATAAGCAGGTCAAACTAAGAAGAAACCTTTCAACCTTTTAAACCCAATTTAAGCTATTCCATGAACGTCTACTAATATTTCGGTAATGTAGTTTTCTGAAAAAAAATAATAAACGTAAACATAATATTTAACCTACAGCTGCATTTTACCTTAACAGAAAAGCAGGTTAAAAGCTACGTTGAAACCTGTTAACCTTTTGAAACAACTCTTAAAAAATTCAAGCTTTTCAATTAAAACTTTTCCATAAGCTTTCAATTGCATTTAGAACTTTTCTCCTCGTGTGTTTAAATTATGAACGGAAATGATGTTTAGACTAGAATGGCATTTTAACCAAAAACAGGCTAAACTAATTTGGTACCTTATAAGCTTTAGCCTGCGAATGCAGACGTACTTCCGGCTGTCACTGGTTCCGCCAAAAATAACGTCTGCGAACTCGAGTCAAAGATTGATTTCCGTGACGTCAAAACTTTTTTTTTTTTTGTTGACCATCTAAATTCACCAATAGAATACGATAATCGCATACACGCGCGACGCCTCGGGAGCCCGTGATAATTTTAGAATCATGAATTTGTTCGCAATGAGCGCGCCATCGAAACACCGAAGAAGATTTAAACTTCCGAGGTTTGTTTGTTTGCAAGGCAAAAGTTTCTAGTGAAGAAAAGATAAAGGTGTTTGGAAAAACTACAGTGGCTATTCCCTAACTGATCGATTCTGCGTTCAACTGAACTGAGTCGATCTGTCCGTTTGTGATTAATGCACCTATCAATGTTAAGCCCCAGGGTGGGGGGGGGGGGGGGGGCAGACCCAGGGGAATTTGACATTTTCAAGGAAGCCAGAGTCAAATTCCCCACCCTCAGGCACCTATTGAATGTCAAATTCCCGCCCCTAGGTTAACTTTTTCCATGAGAGTCGGGTTTTGGTAAATAAAGGATAGCCACTGATGGAAATGTGTCACCGAGGACAAGGACTTTTTATCGCTCACGGTATTGAACAAGAACCTTAAAACAGAGCAAAAAAGCACTCATATTAATCAGCTTTTGTAGTCAATCAAGCATGCATAATTAGAGTAGAAACTTCATGAATATTTAAACATAGAAGGCGGTAAAGGGGGGCTCTATATCACGTTTCACGGAAAATAAAACGGTCCTTTCAAAATTCACGAAAAACAAAGACATAATGAAAATCACGGTTCACGGCGAATTAAACTTTTATTTCTCATTTCACGGAAAATAGTTTTGCAAAATCACGCTTCACGGCTACTATGAAAATCACGATTCACGGGGAAAAAAATAGCCATTTCACATTTCACAGGGAAAAAGAAGGGCCGGTCATGAAAATACCCTTTACCACCCTCAACATATACAAAGAGCAATTCACGAAAAACAAACCAAACAAAGACTCTTCTATTTGTTAACACACCAGCGTAGGCTGAAAGAAGTGATGACCCATATTTACGGCAAAATAAAACAGATTCGCTCATCGTCAAAATTTGCTAGCAAAAACGCAGAGAAATCGATGACTTATTTCCAGGTTCTCTCGGTCTTCCAAGATGGCGGACATGTCAAATTCCCGACCCTGGGGCAGGGCTAAGTGTCAAAATCCCTACTCTGGGGAAGGCTCTCTGAATCAAATTCCCGCGGGTTGCCCCCCCGCCTTTACGACAGGAAACTCACGCAGAGTTATACCACCTCGCAAGATGGTTTAACTTGTCCCGACGAATACCGCAGCCAATCGCATCGCGTGTAGTGACAGATGCCTGCCAAACAATCTGGCAAAATTATTTTCCAGACGCTCGCTTCGTGGTTCTTTCGAAACAAAACCTTGTATGCTTGTAAACATGGCTGATGAATTGCAAAACACTGCCCAATTTTTTCGCCGTTTTACAATTCCTCCGGACCCGTTGGACGCTGTTTCACAGCATCGGCATGCAAAATCAATTGAGTTCCCGCATTACGTGCAACCAGCAGTTCTTTCATACCAAGTTCCTATGCCACATGCCTCACCTTCGACAAGCTCAGTCCCGAGCAGCGAAAGCGAGACATTAGTCGCAATCTCTGAACGAAACTTCTTCTCTTTCGCAGAAAGATAGCGAGAATCAGTACTAGTGAACTCATTGAAAGCCCTTCTTCTCCCGCCATTTTTGAAAGTTTCGTAGAGTTGTAATTTGAATCTTCCGAGTTATTAGTGGCTTACAATTTCCCAGTAAAAACAGATGTCATGTTTAACTAGCTAACGTCGGTCTGTAAACAAACTCCTAGGAAGAATGTTCAGCTAGTTAATCTACCTAGTGAAAACACAGCCTTAGGGAGATTTACCTTTCCTATGAAAGGTGGTTCTCTGTATATTTCTCTCAGCAAATGGTTGATTCTCTATTGTGCTACATTTGTATAAAGTAACATGCAGGCCCGCAAACGTTAGTCTTAGTGAATTATGACCTTCGATCTGCTCAAAGGAATAATTATTTTCTCCGTGGAGCCTTTAAGTAGAATCTTAATGCCGTTGTGTTTGCTGCCTCTGTGGCAATTTTTACTTAAGTTTATTGGCTCATTTATGTTGCAACTATTGAATCGGTCAGATCAGTGGCCTTCGATTCTCTGTTACCGTGACCTTTTGTTTATTAGCCTGTGGTGACCTTACAGGATAATCTTTCATGATGTTTAACACGGACGGTTATGCAGGTCTCATATCTGAGTCCTTTCAAGGCTTGCAGTTTCTTAGAAGAGTGCACCTCCATTATTTTGCTGCATTACTAGCATCCAACAGGCGTTAGTGTTTTGTAACCGTCAGGTTACCGTGTTGGGATTAAATTCTAGGATGCTGTATAATGATCTTGTTTGGCAAATGTTTTAGGTTGTTTTCTTCTCACATCACGAAACAGTGGGAGTCGTGTTTAGCCTGTCTACTCCACCATTTTCAACTGCTCTGATCTTTAACACGGACCTGATGTCACTGAGTGCAATATTGCGCTTATTCTACGTGAATTTAAGCGGCTGACTTTGTCCTTCATCAGGTTAACCAGCGGCGAAACAACGATTACAATGTTCTTCTCACGAGTTGAATCCACACAAGAATACACAAATAGGCAAAACCTGAAAATATACAACAGACTTTCCAACTCCAGCTGAAGATTCACAGAAACATCGCTCTTCGATTAAAAAACAAATCGCAAGGCTTCCTCTTGATGCTTATTGAAGCTATCAAACCCGAAAACTTTCCTGAACTCATCCTCTGCAATTTTTTAACACGCGTTTGCGAGAGCTTCACGCACGATCTCTGTGTGTTGCCTCTTCAGATATGCAAGGTGAAATGTGATTGGTTTTTAAGCGATGACGTCACGGAAATCGTTCTCATGGCTCGAGTTCGCAGACGTTATTTTCGGCGGAGACAACCGACAGCCGGAAATACGTCTGCGTTGGCAGGCTATATAAGCTTTTGAAACTATTAATGAATATATTACTCCATCTATTAGTGTGCTGTAAGCAGGAAACAAGAGTGGAAATTATATTTAACCTTAAATGGCATTTACTGAAAAGGGAAAGCAGGTTAAGCTACCTTGACACCTGGTCAGCTATCAAATATAGAAATCTCGAGCTCATATTCTAATTTTTACTGAAGAAGTGAGTAAGCTAGTAGGCCAGTAGTACGATGCGGCTGTTAACAAAATGGCGGCCGCTTCTTCGTGTTTTCGAGAACACAATTTAGGTCCAGTCTTGAACAACTACTGGATTTATACTGAAACAGTTAGATTATGAGCTTGAGATTTCTGTGTGACAGTTGACGAGGTCGCATACATTCCTGCGATAAGGGAATCGAAATAAATCTCATTGCTTTTATTACCGAATAAATAAGAGTAATCTTTGGCCATAAGAATTAAGGTTGATAAGTGTACGGTTTCCAAAGTAGCCGAAGCTTTTCAGTTGGCCACTGTCATGGTCATGTAAATAGCAGCTTATATATTAAAGAGTAGATCAGCAGTATGGTGAAGTAACGCAATAAAAGGCCATGTTTCATTTTTAGCAAATACTGTTGAACGCTTATGAAAAAGCTTAAATGGAAAAGCTTAAATTTAACACTTTTTTCATCGCGGTTTCAAAAGGTCAAAAGATTTGAACCTGCCTGCTTTTCTTTCAAAGTTAAAATGCAATTGCAGGTTAAATATTATTTAAATCCTTCTTTATATTCATGACAAGTCAATAGACGAAGAAGACTACAGTACTGAAATACTATTGGGCGCCCATGGAATAGCTCATATTAAAACTTTTTTTACCTTGGTTTTAAAAGATTAAGAGGTTTTAACGTAGTTTAACCTGCTTTTATACCACTGTAGTCTAAAAATAATTTTTACTCTTCTCTTATGGTTATGGCACGTTAGTAGACCGGTAGAAAACCACTGAATACTATTGGACGTTCATGGAAAGGCTTAAACGTTTTTTAAGGTGTTTTCAAAAGGTTAAAAGGTGTCAACGTATTTTGATCTCCTCTCTTCTCTTAAAATGGAATAATTGATACTACATTTTGGAATCCAGCATTTCACGGCTTATTGGATGTTTTTAATCGTTCATGATTTTGATTGGTGAATTTCACAATGGAGAAGATATTTTGCATATCTAAAACATGAAGTGCTCTGTAATGAAATTGGATACTCCATTCGATGGAAAACCATAAATAGCAACCTCGTTCCCAGGAGCTCTCATCTAACCGCCCTCTGAGAGAGAGAGACCCTGGGAACGAGGTTGCATAAATAGTTCTCTCGTAAGTGATGAATCGTCAGTAGCTAGTGTTGTTGGATCACTCAAGGTTTCTGGTAAACCAGGCTAGTAGGACTCGATAAAAATCGTCTCGATAAGATTCAGGATCAATGCTGCCATGTGGGCACAGAACACGAAATCGAGTAGAACGAGCACGTCAAAAATGACGAGCACGTTTTACGAAAGAACGAGTAGATCGAGCACGTCAAAAATGACGAGCACGTTCTACGAAAGAACCAGTGCATCGAGCACGTCAAAATGAACGAGTGCGTTCTCTATAAGATCGGGATCTCGTTTTTTTTCTGGGAAGACGAGCTCGATATGGGTATCTCGAGCACGAAATCCATTACGAGCTCGATCTATCCCTAGCGAGCTCGCATTTCATAAATCGTGCTCGAAATCTATTACGAGCTCGATTATATTATTCGCCCTCGACCTTTGCGAGCTCGAGCGTAAATCGAGCTCGGTTTGCATTTATCGCGCTCGGCACCATCATGAGCTCGGTTTCAATAAATAGCGCTCGGAATTTAGCGAGCTCGATTCGCAATCGAGCTCGGTTTTTATTTATCGACAGTTAACCGAATTAGACGTTATCGAGCTCGGCGACTTTGTAGACTCAGAAGTTCCTGTCCCTTTTTTTCGATTCCCAACCATGAAAAAATCTCCTTTCCCAAAATATAGAGAAATCCCTTTCTTTTTTACCCATATTCAAGAACGCGCGAAATTTAGTTATATGTGCGCATGCTTGCAGCCCGATTTTGCTCACACCCTGAGATGCTAGCCGTTTTTTATGTAGATACCAGTGCAAGTCCAATTTTATGTTTGTCCAGATTTCAAGCCCTGATAAAATAAAGAGACAAATCCCGGTTGTCATTTGTTTTTACCCCTTCCGGACCTCGATTAAGGAGTCAGTCAAAACTGAGTGGTAAAAGTGTTGACAAGCCTGCACGACTCCTGCAGTTCGCAGATGAATAACTTATAAAACCTTCATAGCTTGGCTTTGACTAGGATGTCTTTTAGGGATTTTCCCTTACGATATGAGATAATGGGGGGCTCCTTAAAGATATTTCTCAGTTGTGGTTGATTTTCTATAAGGTGCCATTTCCCCATGAGTGTGTCCTTTAGGTTAGGCAACGCCGGATGGTATTGTGTAACAAAAGGCAGTATTTTTCGTGCGGTTTTGTTTTTCTGTGCTAGCGACACTTCTCTGTTGGAGAATTTAATCTCCGAAAGGTGTTTCTCTACAATTCTAGCTGGATATCCTCTATTCTGCAGGCGTATTTTGAAATTGCTCATATTTTCCTCAAAGCTAGTTTGAGAGGAATTTGTCCTTAGAAGCCTTAACGCTTCTCCTTTGATAAAGCCTTTCGTGACGCCTGGTGGATGACACGAATAGAAATTCGTGTATTGAAAGGTCTCTGTAGTTTTGAAATGCGTTCGCACGTCAAGAATAGACTCCTTATTGAATCTAACGCCTTTGTACACTTTCGTGTCCAAGAATGTAGTTTCTGTTTCTGAGATTTCAGCCGTGAATTTGATCGTAGGGTGAAAACTGTTCGCCTTTAGAAGAAAATCTTCTATTCTGTCTCTGCTTGTGTTCCACATAGATATGACGTCATCGATGTACCTTTTCCAAACGATTGGTTTTGTGTCGCTCTGTCTGAGTATTTCTTTTTCTATTTTGGCCATAAAAATATTAGCGAAAGCTACGGCCATTTTCGTACCCATGGCTGTTCCATGAGTTTGGAGATAATCTTTTCCATAGAATTGGAAGGAGTTTTCTTGTAGAATCAGACTTAGCATTTCTCTTAAAAACCTGGTTGGAATGGGAGGTTTTCTCTTATAAAATTCTTCGTATGCTTCGCATACAGTGGTAATACCTTCCTCCTGTGGTATGTTTGTGTAGAGGCTGGTAACGTCCATTGAGACAAGGATGGTATCTTTAGGCAGTTTAGTCTTTTCGATGAAGTTAAGAAAGTCTGTTGTATCTTTAAGATACGAGGCTTGCTTTTGCGCTATTGGCTGAATGAGGTGGTCAACAAAAGCTGAGATCCTTTCTGTAGGGCCGTCACACCCTGATATGATAGGTCTACCAACAGGCGTCGGTTTGTGAATCTTTGTAAGTGTGTAAAACACTGGTATTCGCGGAGGGTCTGGCGTCAAGGAGAGCCATTTAGCCGTCATATCATCTATGTGGCCTTCTAGAAATATCGATTGAATTAATCGGAGAACTTTTTTGGCCGTGGTGTTAACTATAGGTTTGTCTAGGGGCCGGTAGTTGTGTATATCATCAAGTTGAACTTGGCCCTCGTTAAGTTTATCTTTTTTGTTCATTATGACGGTTGTGGTTCCCTTATCGGCTTTCTTTAGTACAATGTTCTTGTCACGCGATAGTTCTTTGAGAGCATTTCGCTCCCCCAGTGACAGGTTGTCTTTCGGCCTGTTCAATTTGATACTAGCAAGATCAAATTTGACTTCTTCTAGAAAGGTTTCTAGAGCAACTGAGGGCTGGACTGGCGGGTCCCAGTTCGACTTAACGTGGAAAGGATGAGGTTCTTTATCGTTCCCGTGAAATATGTATTTTAGGCGCATTCTTCTGGCAAATTGACCGAAGTCATTGAGTAGCTGGCGCCTGATAATGTCTTCTCTTGTAACGGGAGTAGGAATGAATTTCAAACCACGGGATAGCAAGCTAATTTGCTCATCTGTCAGTTGTGTATTTGACAGGTTTTTTATATGTTGCTTGCGTGACTCAATGTTGTTTTGAAAGCGCTTTTTCTCAGTGATTTTTCTCCGCTCATATCTTTTGCGGCTTTTAACCGCTTTGTTATAAGTTGTGTTTCTTTTCCCTTCTTCCCTTATTTCTAAAGGGTCAGATAAGACAACATGATAAGATTCACTTTTTTTATTCTTTGCCTGTGCCTGGTCGTATTGGAGCTCGATAACCAGGTGGTCCGGGGGGGAGGGATGACTTCCGTACTATGCTTTATCGAGCTCGATCTTTTTTTCGAGCTCGATTGAATTCGAATAAGAATAATATCGAACACGATCTGATAATGTTATTTATCGAGGTCGATTTGATTTGTTTTCGAGCTCGAATGACAGAAAGGGGGGCTGGTGTAGAGGAATAATGCACCTGTCAATAATCTTTTTGTTTAGTACCAATATTTGGGGAAAACTGGTAGTGCGAAGCCCTGAGAATGAGTTAAAGGAGGGCTTACTTCCAGGGGACTCATTTGTCGGCCTAGAACCCGAGACGACGGCTTAAAAAAATAATTGGGGAGCTTTACTTTAAGTTTTGGAGAGTGATAATGGAGCTTCGAGGAATAGAATTTAATTGACGGAGAAATTTATTCGGAATTAATCGTGGTTTAGCGATACTCCACTTCCGAACAACGGGGCCAGTCTTTTTTCCGTTTGACGGGTTGATCGGCTTGACAGGGAAACTTTGCTGTTTGCCCTCGCAAAGAACACAAGTTGCAATTGGGTAATAAGGAGTTGTAAAATTAACGCATTCCTGGATTGTACAATTCAGGGTTTTTTTTTTCTATCAAAATCGAGTTTTCACATGAATGGCGGAGACATTTCAACCTGCCTTTACCATATCCTGAAATCAATTGTTTAATCAATATGGTCTAAGCTCTCGCAAGCAACCACCTCCCCTAGGCGACCACCTAGGCTTGATATTTTGGGTGGTCGCTTATGGCAGGTTCGACTTTAATTTCGTATTTCTCCGAGTTCAGTGATAATAATTACTACCTGAATTGTATCCTACATGGTCGAGCCCATAACCAATCACAATCGAGAGATGTGAAACACATATAATGATTTTCGATGTGGGAAGAAGCGGAAAAGAAAGACAAGGATTATGCGATTAACATAATAAACAGGAACTATACATTTATTTCCTTTTTAACAGTAACATTATAATGTCTGGTAAATCATACCATAAAGTGAAAATGCCTGTTACAAGTGAATGTGCCAAGCAAAGAATGCGGGCCAGCCAAGTCACCACTTAACACTAAATTTCATAAATTTAACTTTTTTTTTTCAGCTAATCAAATAGAAATTAACTTTATTTCGATTCCTACAATAAGGATAATGGTAATCATGATAAAAAATTTTGTTAAACATTGTAATTTCGATAGTGCACCAACATAGGGTACGATAAGGTGAAATTCACTCGAATGTAGTGTAAGACACCGCTTAATGTATTAGTTTTTAAATATAAAAGATAACAAAACATGATTAATGCTCCATCCAGACTCCGTATTCATTCAACTGAAAACAAATATTACTTCCGCCCAAATGAATTCGCGTAACTTATTTCTACATTTTCTGAAAGCTTATCAGTTGTTTCAGAACACGAGATACAATTGGTAGTCTTTTTTAAAGGAATCCGGCAACGAAGGTAAAGTAAACCCCAAAGATTTTCACTTCAATAGAAATGAAAACTGAAAAGCTTCTCACGTAAAAGTTTTCGCTAACATAATTTGGTCAGCAAAACAAAAATTAGAAAGCTGGTATTCAAACGCAGATAGACATAGCTATTTTTTCTTGGGAAATTTGCCCCAAGTTGGAGTAAACGAACAGGCCCTATCCAATACAGTAGCAGGTTAGTAAACATCAACTTTTCATGGATTATTGAAGAGCCAGGGCGAGGTAGTAATGTCAGGAGAAAGAAATACGGGTGCAATCAAGGCAAGTTAAATTCTACCTCTCTGACCAGACTATCTGACCCAGTGTCTCAAAGGATCTTCACATTATTTATTCTGAAAGCTAAAGACATCTAAACTAAAAAAAAGCATGGAGATTGGCATAACCTCATAACACAACCAGTGAACTGAAAAAGGCTGACCAAAAAATTCCTAAGCAGAGCTGAGTTCATGTTTAATAGACCATTTTACAGTTGCGTGCCTACAGCTGTAGTGACCTTGCCTCTGAATGGCAGTGAGGCCGGAGTTGACCTTGTTTTGATACAAACCTCGCTGCTTTTCTTGTGCAAATCAAATTGTTCTTATGCTAAGTAGTTGTCATTTATATGAGAAAAGCTAAGAGGTCTGTATCAAAGCAAGGTAACCTCCAGCCTCACTTGCATTTATTGGCAGGTAACTAAGCACACAACTATAAAATGGCCTATTGATTAGAAGCAACAGATAATGGCATTGTTACTACAAACAGTTGGAAGCAAAAATTGAAAATGATGTTAAATTAAGTGAGGGTCTAACTTGGAAATGTCCATTTTTACAACAGATAGCCCTCAGGGAAAAATCATTGAGGAAGCAAAGGAAAGGAAAGATGAAAGAGAAGAAAATGAGAAGGTAGAAGAAATAAACAAAGAAAAAGACCAATTTGAAAAAACAGTTGGAGAATATGAAAAGGGGCAAGGAAATGAACAAGAAAAAACAGAAGAAGAAATGGATGGAACAGCAGAAAATGAACAAGGGCAAGAAAAAGAAAAAAAGAAAAGAAGAATGGAAGAAACAGTGGAAGCAAGGGAGAGCACTAAGAGGAAAAAGGAAAAGAACAAAAGGACAACAACAAAAAGGAAAAAGGCAAAGCATGAAAAATTTAACATCCAACTACTTTAACATCAACACTTGCCATAAAGTTCATTACCGTAGATTTCCGAAAGTGATGCTTCCCCATGCAAATAGTAATCAGATCAAACCTATACTGTTTTCAGTGGTATCTTATAGCCCTGGGGTGTAATGAAGCTCTAGCAATGTCCATGTTAGTCTCCCTTATGAGTTAAATTCAATTCTTCCCTGGTTTCCAAATGTCTAACGGGAAGCGAAGGAGTGTTGGAGTGAAATTGCTCCACATCTACAACTCAGAAAATAATGAAGAATATATTTTCCAAATTAAAAAAGAGATACCCAGTTTTAATCCTGTATTTCTGGAATCTATGCCCACAGGACGAGGAGGATATCAAAGAACTTCTGCCAGTCCAGGTAGGGAATATTGGGCATGAATAGCAAATAATTTTGAGGGGCGTAAAATCATACTGTGAAGATGGAGCAGAGCTATATACCTACTAATACACGTAAAAAACATAATGTTTGCTGCCCTATCAGCTACAATAATTTACATCTACACAGGTAAGGTCTGTCCAAGAGGCCTGTATAAGTTGTATAAAAATTTCATGAAACACTAGAGCTAAATGAAAACTAAAACTATGATGTTTTAAGGTAAAGTAACTAAGCTATAAAATATTACTCACAGCTGCATTGAAATATTCTTTGTTAGGATATACCACACAAGTGAATAGTACTCTTCGTGCACGCTGATTGGCTAGCTCGGGGGTGAATAGCCAAGTACTATTCACCTCTGAGCCTTCAAAGAAAAACAAAATGGCTTTTGACGCTATATTTTAAGTAATAAAGTTACTCAAGTTTGGGCTGCTAGTTATTCAGCTTGTGTGGTATATACTAAAACAATTAGGGTATTCACCTCAGTGCCGGTAAAAGTGGTGGATATTTACCTCCACTTAGGTTAATAATTGTTGTTAAGTATATACCATACATGTGTACAAGCGAATGCTTTTCGGACACGCTGATTTGCTAGCTCGGAGGTGATATTAGCCAAGTACTATTCTCCTCTGAGCAGCCGAAGAAAAACAAAATGGCTTTTGTCGGTATATTTTCACAAATAAAATTGCTCTTCGGGATTCTAGTTAAACAGATAGTGTGGTATATACTAACACAATTATTCGCCTCAGTGTCGGTGAAATTGGTTGATATTTACCTTGCCGCTTTGCGGCTTGGTAAATATTCACCACTATTCACCTCCACTTCGTTGAAAAATTGTTAAACTAAACTGACAAATAAAACTACTATGATGTTTAAAGGTAAAGTAGCAAAACTCTAAAATAATACTGAACATTTTAAAAATCTTTGTTAACCTGAAGCTTGTTAAATGTTTGTTAAAAAGTATAAAACAAAATGAACATTTTGCCCATAAAAATAGCTAGGCAACACACAAGTACAAGTAAATGAATGTGAAGTGTTTCGAATTGTATGACCACAATTCTTCTTTTGGTATGAATTGGCACCCGGAAACAGTTTTGATCATTTATATTGGAATAAAGTTACGTTGGACTTGGACTCTTAAGTCTGACTACTATGACCTTAGCTGACTTGCAACTGACTATATTGACCTTGATAGACCAACTTGACTTCACTTCGCGATGATTAATAGCCTGCGTAGCAGTCTTTTCCGTTTCCTCTCGCGTGGAGAAATCAATAACCAAGGGGATGTCTCGCAAAGGTAAGGAGGAATAGCAGTAAGTTTGGAATTAAGGGAGGTGGTGGGGAGGAGAGGAAAAACCCACTGCTGAGCCCATACATTTTACCGAAGGCCGTTCGTCCACGAATGGGAGGCAATTACAACAAAAAAAAATCTATTGCATAGATCAAACTGGTGAATGTCAACAACTTGTCAATAGATGGATCAAATATCAATTTTAGAGCTTAGATCATATCAAGCGCTGCAGCAAGTATAGTCTTGGTCCAAGAAAACGCTTTCAAATTTGCTCGTCAGAAAACTGATAATAAAAATTCACTCCCAAAGTGCCATATTTTGAATTCACTTTTTCATTCATGTCAAAGAGTATATGTCCAAAGATTCAATCTTTATTTCAGTTATCTGTTCTCTTTGAAGCTTTTGACAGGATTTGACAGAGAATTCTCTTCCCAAAACTTCGCTTGAAGACTTGGATGCGGGGAAATTTGGATTATTACTCTTGTCCACAAAATTCGTGGTGGAGAAAGAATTCCTTACATTTTTCAAACAGGAGACAATATTTCACAGAAGCCTGGCAGTAGTCGTAGTTGACAAATCACAGATAGTGGAAATTTGTTCTGGGAAGAGCTCTATTAATGATCAGTCCAAGTTATTGCCATAAGTACACCAAGGAAAGCCAAAGTGAATTTAGCCGGATGCATCCAGTGTTCATTCCTCATTCTGTAATGAGGAAGTTTACATCACAAGTGCGTGACTAGCTGTTTATAGATGAGAACCTAGTTATTTTCGTGATATGAAATAAGTGAAAAACTGCTTAAGTGGTTTGTTTCTTCTCTTAACATAACTGCAATTCCTTTCTATTCCTCCAAACAGTCATGTACGTTGTGAATCAAAATATACAAGCGAAATATATTTGCATATCATCAACAGAAAAGCAATGGACTAAACTGAGTAGGAGGGTACAATATGATTATAGTAGGTCTCGTGTGACAGTTGACCTGACAGTTGACGCTCCAAGGGAGCAGCAGCAATTAGGGCGTTCAGTAAAATGTCTGAGCTCAGCAGCAGGCTTTTCCATTCCTTCCCTGCCCCTCCCCCCTGCTACTGTGTCTTGCGCTACTCCCGTTCGCCTGAAAGGAAACGGAAAAGACTGCCACGCAGGCTAAATGACCAACTTGACATCACTTGACTAGCTTGACTTCAGTGGCCTAACTAAACAACTGTACTGTATCTCTCCAGGGACGAGGCTTGTCAAGAGCCACGATACTTGGAGCTGACTGACTCTTCAGGGACGAGGCTCTTCATGAGCCACGATACTTGGAGCTGACTAACTCTCCACTTAGAGTTTACTGACTCTCCAGGGACGAGGCTCTTTGTGAGCTACGATACTTGGAGCTGATTGACTCTCCAGGGACGAGGCTCTTTGTGAGCTACGATACTTGGAGCTGATTGACTCTCCAGGGACGAGGCTAATCAAGAGCCACGATACTTGGAGCTGACTGACTCTCCAGGGACTAGGCTCGGCAAGAGCCCCGATACTTGGAGTTGACTGACTCTCCAGGGACGAGGCTCGGCAAGAGCCCCGATACTTGGAGTTGACTGACTCTCCACTTAGAGTTTACTGACTCTCCAGGGACGAGGCTCTTTGTGAGCCACGATACTTGGAGCTGATTGACTCTCCAGGGCCGAGGCTAATCAAGAGCCACGATACTTGTAGCTGACTGACTCTCCAGGGACTAGGCTCGGCAAGAGCCTCGATACTTGGAGTTGACTGACTCTCCAGGGACGAGGCTCCTCAAGGGCCACGATACTTGGAGTTGATTGACTCTCCAGGGACGAGGCTCCTCAAGGGCCACGATACTTGGAATTGATTGACTCTCCAGGGACGATGCTCTTCGTGAGCCACGACACTTGGAGCTGACTGACTCTCCCGGGACGAGGCTCGTCAAGAGCTACGATACTTGGAGTTGACTGACTCTACCGAATCACTACAGAGACAAGGCTATTCCAGAGCCACGATACATGGACCTGACTGACCCTCCAGGGATGAGGCTGATCAAGGCCACGATACTTGGAGCTGACTGACTCCTCTCCAGGGACGAGGCTTTTCATGAGCCACGATACTTGGAGCTGACTGACTCTCCAGGGACGAGGCTTATCAAGGCCACGATACTTGGAGCTGACTGACTCCTCTCCAGGGACGAGGCTTTTCATGAGCCACGATACTTGGAGCTGACTGACTCTCCAGGGACGAGGCTTATCAAGATCCTCGATACTTAGAGTAGACTGACCGTACTTAGGCTCTCCAGGGACGAGGCTCTTCAAGAGCCACGACACTTGGAGAAAACTGACTACTGTATCTCTCTTGGGACGAGACAAAACCAGACGAAACCAGCAATTAATAGCAAGACAAAACACAGAACTTTTTGACTTCAGAAAATAAAAAAAGCAATTTAAGAAGATTTGGAAAATGAATATCATGGAATGTAAAGAAACTTGAAAGAGTCGTGTGTTGTACATAAGGATACAGGCATATTTGTGTGGGAATAGTATTAGTCCTTTTCAACAAAGTGTAGTTGTCACATGGCTGGTACTTGCCTCCAACACTAACAATAACTCTAATGTCAACAATAACATTAATATGCAAGTTAAAGCAAGTGACATCTACAAAGTGTTTAAAATATGGAAGGGAAGTGTACTGCTCAAAGGACTCATGTGTAACTTACCTTAAATGACGGATACAACAGCTTGTCTGAGTTTCCATCATCCAAAGCAAGTTACACAAGCATCCTTTGAGCAGCACACTTCCCCTCCCTACATTTACTTGCAGGTTTCCTTCAGGGGAAATATACCTCAAGCCGAAGAAGAAACGTTGTCTGTCACAGTTGTTGGTAAGAAAAATTTAAGTTATTATGCTGATGCTGGTGAGGCAGCCCAATGCAAAACATGTGTTAAAACTGTAATGATTCCATTTTGTGGTAGCCTGCAGTGAATTGCTTTTGTTGGCTTAATGGTGAGTACCTTCTGGAGAGAAGGTGCATATTTCTATACGAACATGAATACAACATTAATCAAGATAATACATTCATGGAAATTAACATTTCTCTAACACAAGAAACAAACTCACGGGGAAACACGTATCACAAAGGAGCAGCTTACTGGACACAGGTTTCTATATCAAAACAGTTATGGCAGTATAATCCAGGCTGTTAACAGAAATGCAAATAAGCAAAATTTTCTATTTCTACCAAGAGTGAAAGTGTGAAGCTACAAGTGAAACCACTTATCTTTTCAGTAAAATACACTATATGGATTTCAAGATGTGAGTTAACAACAGATACCCCCCCCCCCAAAAAAAAAACACTGATAATTATTTCTTATTGTTATTGTTGAATGTATGGTATAAATAAAGTTGTTGTTGTTCTATAATTATTTCGTATTGTTATTGTATAATGTAGGGTAGAAATAATGTTGTTGTTGTATTGTAGATGAAACACAAAGGGAAAAATCCAAGAAAAAACGGAAAATAAAAGAAGGAACACAAGAAACAAGAAAGGAAAAACATGCCAGCAGAGAGACCAAACGCAATAAAGTAAAAGCCTCTAAAAAAGCCATGAAAAAAGCCAAAAAAGTGAAAAAACCCGTGAACCAAGAGGACGACTGCTTACAAGAAAATAAAGAAGCAAAAGGAGATGATGACGCTCAAGAACAAGTTGAAGATGAAACAGATGGTAAAGAAGACAAACAGCAGGCCGAAAGAACAAATGTCAGGAAAAGGAAGAAGGATAAGAGAACAGGTTCGCAGAGAAAAAAAAACAAAAAGGAAAAATGAAAATAATTTAAGAATCGAATCATTCGGACTAGCAAAGAGCAAAATCCAGTATCTACATGTAAATATTTTTTGTCCGAAATCTATTACTGTTTGTTTTCACATTTATTGACACTGTTCATTGTTAATTTTTCCTTTGATATGTAATATGGGAGTTACAGTTACTTAGTTGCTTTAAGTAAGCAGTGCATACAAAATACCATCCAGTAAACACAATGGTATGGTCAATTTTCATTTAGTTTGTTAAGTAAGTACATAAAAGTTGTTTTTTCGCCGCTCAAAGATCTATTGCATATGGTAAGTTGAATGCCAAAAATACTATCTACAGTTTCCGAAAGTCAAATTTAGATTATTTTAAATAGCCAAATTAGCTGACTTTGAATTAATTACAATAAATAAAACTTGCCGTAGATTTAGGATTTAAATTTCCTTTTTTTTCATGTATTTTGAAGTGTTCAGTTTTTTAAATGCATGCACCTTTAGGAGAAGGACCTATTATAAATTAGAAATACAGTATAGAACAGATAAATCTGTGTCATAGTTCGGACTAGGAAGGGTTGAAATAAATAAAAAACATTGATTGAAAAATAAGATCTTGTATTAATTAAGAGAACTTAACTGTATATGTGGTGGAACAAACAGCTGGTTGGGGAATGCAGAACTTTCATAGCAGAACTCCTGATCGCTAAAGGCAGAGCACGGGAGGCAGAGGCCCTAACTTAGAAAAATTTTATAACCCATCGTACGCCAAGTTAAAAAAAGTTAAAATTAAGCTAGTAGAACCATTATGATAGGTATATCATTGATCTTGGACAACCATGTTATGATTAATTGAGAGCTGTCAAAACAATGTATCTTCTTTCAACATATTCCTTGCACAGTTGTACATGTATCTTGGAAAGGCCTTGATATATGGTGTCCGTAATTTCTACAACCTTGCTTACACTCATTAGGAATGGTTTGTTATAAGGTTATTAAAAAAAAGTGAAACTACATGCTGAACGACGAGGGTGGTAAAGGGGGAGGGGGGGAGTCAAGATCAAGTTTCGCGTTAAGTAAATTGGTCGTTTCACAATTCACAGGAAATAAAATCGGCATTTCACACAATTTTGTTAATTAATGACGAAAATAATACAAGACACAAAGAATAATGGTTCATAACGATTTCTCATTTCACTGAGAATTATTTAAGAAAATCACGGTTCACAGCATCTAATGAAATAACAATTTAACAGAAAAAATAAGCCATTTCATAAATCATAGGAAAAAATAAAGCCATTCACATATTGAGAAAATACCCTTTACCACCCTCAACGATCACATGTACACAATTGATCATTTTGAGTTTCTGATCTCGGGGAAAAAATCCTCTTCAGATAACTTATGGTTAATTATTGTAATCAGGAACTATGCTTTTTGGCTTGCACTGATTGGTAACGTGTAGGAATTAGGCGGAGCCAATTTCCTAGAGTGGAAAAAAATGAAAAAAATAGACAGCCGTGCTGATAAAAAAAAAGCAGACTTGCAAGAGCGTTTTTGGTTAACATGGATATAAAACCTGTTTAAGTTTATTCTGACACAATCATCTCTGAAATGTAACAGTACGTGTTAATCATGTATCGAATTACCAGGTATTCTGTGGGCCAAACAATCGTTTAACACGTGGAAAAAGGTCTGGTGTAACGAGAGAAGTAACTAACCCTTAACGAGAAGTAGCTTGATCAATAAAGGGAAACCAAATGCGAATAATTTCCTACCTTCTTCGACTTTTCTTGTACATGCTTTAGTTCCGTTTCAGTATGATCCACGGCTCACTTAAAACCAGTCCTTTTTCGAGAGCGTCTTTATTCCTCCGCACCAGTCCCCTTCCAATTTTGTTGTACGTTCGGTAAAGTTCAGTCTGAACCGCAGCGCAATTCATACCTGTCCCTTTGCGAGAGGGAATGAGAATTCAAATTAGACTTTGTAAAGCGCACGTGTTTGGGATTTTGACATGCACAAACGATGCCCAGGGTTGGAAATTTGACTCGACCGCCAACTTGAAAAGTTGAGAGAATCTGGGAATGAGTGACGAGCGGTGCGCTTTCATTTGAGCCAGGTTCCCGCGCCCAAGAGTACAGTGCATTGTAAGAAGTATTGTGTTGCTTTGATGTTTTTTATGCCCATCTGTGCTCTAACATAGCTATAACATAAGAAATTTTTCCTCCAGCTTTGAGAAGAATTATTCGTACAAAAGTTCATTTAGATCCAAATGTACTTCCTATTTACGCAGCAGCACAGTTTCTTTATAAACTTACCCCCTTTATCCAAATATCACCAAACGATGACAAGTAGTGCTTTAAATAATTTAATCTTACCTTCTGGTACTTCTATGTTGATTTTTAATGATTCTACACTATAAATTTGTGTGTACAAGAAATAAAATTTGTGGTCCCCAGGGCCGAGTTGTTCGAAAGCCGGTTAACATTAACCCAAGATTAAACGCTAACTGAAGCATTATTTTTTCTTGTTTAAAAACGTTTTTCACCTCTAATGTTTGGTGTAGTTTGAGAATACTACAGCCCAAAACTGAATGGCAAACATTGTACACAGAACATCTCACCAAAAACTTACAACACTGAAATCAAAATTCTCGAAAATTAACATTGACATCTGAAAACTTGAGAATGTCAAATTTCCCCTGAGTTGCCCGACATCCCCCCCCCTCACCCATAGGTGCATTATCCTCCGCACCAGTCCCCCTTTCTATCTCCATTAAATCGATATCAATCGAGCTCAAAAACAAATCAAATCGAGCTCGATAAAAATATCTGATCGTGCTCGATATAATTCGAATTCAGTGGAGCTCGAAGAAAAAGATCGAGCTCTATATAGCACGGTAGGATTCCCCCCCGGACCTCTTGCTTATCGAGCTCCAATACGACCAAGCTCGATTTTAAATCCGAGGTTGGTCCGTCATCGAGCACGACCAGTTGATATCGTACTCGAATCTTTTCGAGCTCTATTGCCACAAATCGAACACGACTATTAGTGGTTGACTCGTAATAGAGGTCGAAAAGTTATCGAGCTCGATTATCTTGATTCGAGCTCGGTTACTCAGAAACAAAAATTGGATCACTCACCGTTTCTGGGAAACGTATAGCATTTCATCGTGTCACGAAAAAAATTGAACGAGACACGATGAAAGTGTACGAGACACGATCAAAGTGTACGAGACACGATGAAATTGTACGAGACTCGATGAAAGCTGAAAGTGTACCAGTCTCGATTATAATATCGTCCTTTCCATTTCCATAGTATATCTCTCAAGGTTTACGGGAAACCACTCGATTTTAAAACGAGTCTCGATTTCAAAACGAGACACGATACCAAACCACACGATCGTCACTCATTTCTTAAAACTGAGACTCGTTTCATTGATCGAGAAACGAGTCTCGTTTCTCAAAAATCGAGACTCGTTTAGTAAATTTAATTAACAGAAATAATCAAGAACTAATAAGGGAAAGTTCATTTAATATAACAAGGGGGGCTCCAAAAATTTTTACACACCCGAAGGGGGGGCTCTGAAAAAATTGTTGGGCTAGGAGAGGAGATCTGAAATTTTTACCACTAAAGGGGAGGGGAGGGGGGGGGGAGGGGCTCCTTATACATTGAACCGCTAGCGAGGGGGGCTGCTAAAATGTCAAGCTTCGAGTTTCAAAATCTTTATCCCCCCCTCCCCCATGTCATATTAAATGAACTTTCCCTAAGTAATTAATGTTTAGTTCATTAGATTAATCAATTAATTAACTATTGATTTCTTGATAAATAATAATAATTTATTTATTCTTAACTTAATTATTTAAAAAGTAATCTGAAATTAAAACGAAAATAGGAGCAGTCCTTTGCAGTCCTTAGTTCCCAGTACTACTAGTCTCGAAATGTGACCACAAGTGCTCAATGTCATGGCGCCAAGCATGATTGCTTTATGTTCATACACTGACATTTTCATATCAGCTTATATGAAACCTAATTTAATATGCATGTTTCACTTCTATTGATGTCAGTTACTTTTTTTTCAAAATCACCCATTCTCTTCCTCAATAGTCCAATGGTCCAACCCTTCGCCAATCTCTCTCCTGTATCTCACCAGGATTTGGGATGTAT